>CAAKMY010049460.1:0-13028 GCA_901111285.1 Corrigiola litoralis | reverse complement strand
AAATAGTGCCAAAAAATGGATGTGGAGAATTCAGTGGATCAGAGGGAGTATTTAAAAAAATAGCAAATTAGATTCCGTTTCCTATTTTCTAATTAACATTTATGGTACGTAGTTACTAGATGATAGGAGAAATGGTTAGTACTTTCTCCGTTTGTTTTTTCTTCTCATTAAATAGTGCCCAAATGTCAAATGGGATAATTATAAGAAACGGAGGACGTATGCTAGCTTTGTATACATCATTTAATGTTTAGGAGTCATGTTAGACGTGGGAATTCAATTAGACACCCCTAAATAGTAAAATGTAGTGAACTTAATGAAACAGAGGGAGTACATACCAAGATCATTGGCTTGTTTAAAATGATGACATTCTATAATGTTCTAGCCCCCTTCCCATGTCCTCTCATTCATTCCCCATTACCTTTATTGAGACACTCTATGCCAGCTTGTTCGTCAATTATGTATAGTTATTAGTTAATTTCAATTACACATAATAGTTAATCAAACAATTGACGAATCATACCTAATTACAAACTGAATATAATTGAATTAATTAAATCCATGACTAATCATAATTATTTACATGCTATATTAACATCATATAATATAATTCAATCCCAACTTAGGATAAATTACCTAACAATGGCACTTTTTGGCTCGTGCAAAATTAGATGGTGTTACCGGGCTATAACGAATCTCGGCGACACCTCTCTCGGTGTATTATTATAATTCCCCTATAAATGGGTCTACCAAGCATTAGCTCCCGATGGCTCAATGATTTTAGGTTTTAAGGAGTAGTTTTTGTTATCGTACTTTCTTGATTTGACTTATTTCTATTTTGATTCAAGTTTTGCAAGAAAAGGAGACACGTCACAAACATGTCGTGCACAAACATGCGGTGAGGTTATTGTCAAGCACAAACATGCCGATCACTTAAGTTAATGTAGAGCACTAACAGTAATGTGAAACACACATCTAATATCAAAAAATAAATAAAAATTGTCATACACAAACACGCCGGAGCGCTTGAGTCAATGTCGAACACTATGCTGACACGTAGTCATTTAAGTTTTGTTTCTTTTTAATGATATGGGAAATCCACCTATTATTTCTGGCGCATCTAATATTATTTATTGATATATTATACAAAAAGTCTTGTATGATATATCGAAGCTCAAATCCAATATTTCTTCTTTTTTTATATAAGATGTTCCTAGTTTACAAGACAGAGTGTTGACTTTTAATCTAACGAAAATAATCCCCATAATAAATGGAATTTTTTTTAAAACTAATCCAACGTTTGCTTCATCTTTCAAAAATAATCCCGCCTTGTAGTTATTATGAAAATAATCCAATGTTTAATTTTGTCTAATAAGAATGATCCCAAATTAAAGTATGTTAAATTTCCGTCAAAATTTGGTGAAAAAACTAATTGCAACTTCAACTCCCCCCGCCACATGCTTTCTCTTTTATATTTTTTCTAACAAACTTCCATATAATGTAATTTGCTAAAGTTGTTGTATAATTCCTGTTTTTTTTGGTCTTGTATGATTCCTATTTTTATACAGGAAAAATAATTCATGTCATTGAAAAATTACCTTTTTATATTAATTATTAAGATCATTTAGTCAAATTTCTCTTAAGTAAAAGACCTCTATTAGACGCTTCTACTTTTCGATAGGAAGAAATAGTTGATGGAGTGATGCGATGAATGTCTTGCTATGTGGTTACCGATATAATGTAAACAAACAAGAGAGATAGTTATCAAATTGGCATAATATCACAACAGATGAAATTATATGTAATAGCCATGTGATATAATCACTGCCGGGCAAGAAATCTATTCACAAAATATTAAGTGTGGTACTTAGACCATATCCTTAAAAAAAGGACATTTTCATTAGACAGGTTCAAACGTCGGATAATTTGTTTTTTATTAATGTTATAAGGTGGATTTATATTTGGAAGATGGAACAAACCTTAGATTATTTTGTTAAATTTTTCTAAAGAAACCTAGCCTCCATATTTCTCTCTAATCTTGTACAACAGAAGCGTAGTATTGTCAATTATAAATACTAATCAATTAGACTTTTTTAAATCTTCTTCAAATCTTCTAAAAGATATTTCTCCCTAATTATGCTCCCACAACAACAACCTTCTCTCTCTTCCTTAATTAAAAACTGAATGTATCATATTTACAAAGGCATCCAAAAATAATAATAAAAAAAATCTCAACCGCATGCAACAAAATCCTCCTGCCACTATCACCGCACGCTGATCACTCACACTGACTCCGACCACCGTTACAAAATAGCCTTAAAAATAGACACATGTATTAGGCTAGTATCTTATACGAATTAGGCTAATATGTTATATGAATCAGGCTAACAATTTGTATAAATTAAGCTAATATGTTACGGAGTATATCAGTTAGACTAACAAGTTTTATATATTAGGCTAATATGTTAAGTTGTATGAATTAGGCTAACAGGTTGTATGAATTAGAATAATATGTTATATTAAATAGGTTATAATAGTAAGCTAACACATAGATTGAATTAAGCTACTACATATCTTAAATTAGGCTATGACATATATTGAATTGGGTTAGTATTTATACTGACTTAGGCCAACACATATATTGAATTAAGCTACTAAATATTTTGAATTAGCCTATGACATATATTGAATTAGGTTAATATTATACAGACTTAGGCTAACATATAAATTGAATTAAGCTACTACATGCTTTGAATTAGGCTATGACATATATTAAATTAGGTTAATATTTATACTGACTTAGGCTAACACCTAGATTGAATCAAGCTACTACATGTTTTGAATTAGGCTATGACATATATTTAATTAGGTTAATATTTATAGTGACTTAGACTAACACATAGATTCAATTAAGATATTATATGTTTTTAATTAGGCTATGACATATATTGAATCAGGTTAAAATTTATACTGACTTAGGCTAACACATAAATTGAATAAAGCTACTAAATGTTATGAATTATTATGTCAAACGTACAGTTTATTATTTTGTTTTGAAAGGAATGTTGGGAAGTTTAGGAAAGTAGGTATCGTCAAACAGTTTATTATGGTTAGCAAAATATTAGCCTTAATAAATTCATAGAAACATGCAGCATTTAAAACATGGGTTCCTTTTTATTTTTTATTTTTATTTTTCAAATGTGAAATTACATGGCTTGCCCTCCGTTGTACGTATAACCTGTTGTATGGTTCTCATTGTGACAAAACCATACTCTTCATTTCCTAGGTCTACTCTTGTTTACTTCATTGAGGGTAAGCCCCAGATTGTTCTTATGATTAAGCATGGTAGTTGTTTAAGTTGTATGTTTTATTGTTATGATTTAGAATTTCGTAGTGAGTATGCAATAAAATTGTAAACTCTGATCTGGCCGTCTGGCGTATAATCCTATTTTCATAATACGATATCCAAAAGACGGCCATCGTTAATGACCCCCACGTTTAGAAAAACCCCACGTCTTGTATTGTTGTGTACTCCGTATAAAACAGGGGAGGCTTAAGGCTATCCATCACCATATAATGATATAGGCATCTATCTCATATTAGCCTTGCTACTTGCTACTACGTACTTGCTACTTGCTAGTTAGTTCTTAAATTTTCCACACATTCGTGCCCTCGTCCTCCTCCTTTATTCTTCCATACACAATAAACCTACACAATCAAAACTTAAGTATGGCTGCTTTAGCCAAAATTGCTTTCATGCTATATGTTGCACTAATCTTACAGCACGGTGGAGTCCAGACGGTGGAATGTCAGGTCCAAGGTAAATCTGCTAAATCCCGTACGAACTTTTGCCGACGAGACGCACTAGACAACATGAGTGCCTGTCAGAAATTCATGATCGACACCCTGGCCAACGAAGAGTCTTCCCCTAGCAGTTTTTTTAGTAAAAGTAGAACTCTAAATAATGCATCAGCAGCATTATTGGCAAACTGCTGCAATTCCCTGCGCACTTCAGCTGGCTTCAGTGAAGAATGTAGGTGCGCACTCCAGGAGGCGGACAGGGCCAGATTTGTGACGACGAACAAAAAAAAGAAAACTCAACAGCGTACCAAAAAGATAGTAGCGCTGTTGAACTTCATTGAAAACAATGATGACATTGGTAAGTCCTGTGGAATTCAACAGGAGCTTGATTGTTCGGTCGTTGCCGACATATTTAAACTTGCCATTGAAAGACAAAAAATTGGCGGGGCATTCTTGGGTTGTGAGCACCTATCAAAGAATGCTGTGAAATTTTGTGATTTGGCCCAGAAGCAAATCCAGAACGGGACAAGTATTAGCAAGGACATAAAATCCATTGAATGTTGCCGTGAGTTGCAACTCATGAATGGTGTCGGATGCAAATGTGCAATCCTTGATGACAAGAGCGGACGCTTTAGTGACGATGTGATTGGGATAGTTAAACTGGCCAATTCCAGTAACCAGCTTGCTGCTCACTGCAAAGACTTCAGCATTAACACCTTTGATTGCGCGCTTCAGAAGAGAGTAGCCGCTGCCAAGCGTTTTCACAACCTTCATAATCCAGTACAGCCTGCATTCCGACAAGTTTGCAACATAGATGGCACCATTTGCAAGGCAGCATGATTATATTGATCAGGCTCACCTGCATGCATTTTCTTTATTTTACTTTTTCCGAACCTCATTGTCCTCATGCATGGATGAGATTTTCTACTCCGTTGTTTGTTTGTTTGTTGCTGGCAGCAGGCAGCTGTTATAGCTGTTCTGTTTTTCCTTTTTCTTATTGTCTTTACCGCAAGCAGTTACTTTGTTACAGCAGGGGTGGAGGCTTTATTTTCAAAGAAAGGGGTTTGTTAGAATTGTGCCAAGTTTTCCTTCCTGTTTAAAATCTCTTTAGTACTTATATAAAAAAAATCTCTTTAGTACTTACTGGTAATCACAGTTCAACCGTACAGCAATAAACATGGCATTAGTAAGAATTTTTGACATTGTATTCCTGAAAGGATACAGATACCCAGGGTAGTAATCTAATTAAGCAAAATTCTCAAGGTACATATGTACACAAATGATGGTGTATTCATCCTTTTCGCATCCTTTTCTTTTCTTTGTTAGCAAAGAGAACTAAACCCATACAGGCTTGCTTGTCAGGCTCTAAGAAGCACACCAGTATACACAGCCATACCGAAACATGATACAAAATACAGATTCACACTTGAACTCGAGAGCTCTTCCTATCCGTAAACCCCACCCATCTCCAAGCAGGACATTCAGATTTCCTTCCTCCCCGAATAATATAAACAGGAACCATAGGTTCATTTCATCACGGTCAGAGACGATCCCTTGTATAACCACCTTGTAACTTCAGAATTGGGTTAAACAAAAAAAACCCTAGTGGTTTATGAAATATAAACACAAGCAACTTCCAAAAGAACAGCTCTAGTTATTTTACCGACCATCATGACCAGACGGCAAGCGATGCCATCAATGCGGCCCCCAAGAAAAGTGCAAAGTAAGACACAACCTGGAGCCTCGTGTTGGACCTCATTCTCTTACTCATGAAATCTGCCGCTATCAAATCAACCAACGACATATAGACGAGGATCCCAGCTGATATGGAATCCAGAATTCCCTCAACAACAAGAGCTCTTGGACTGGCCGGATTGTAGAAGGAAGCAAGACCTATGCCCACAGCTATGCCCCCCGGGGTAGTCAGGGCAAAGAAGCAAGCCATGATAACAGTAGACATTTTCTTGAACTGGGCTTGAGCTATACATCCACCAAGGGCAAAGCCCTCAAAGAACTGGTGGAAAGACAGTGCAGCAACCAACGGTCTTATTGTACAAGGGCTGTGTGATACTCCTAAAGATAACCCAATGAGTACGGAATGTGAAACAATTCCAAGCTCCAAGACCTGCATGAGCAACAGAAAGATAAGCAATTTTGGATAAAAATAAGTACCTGTGTCAAACTCAGATTTTTCTTATTGTAAAATTAGAAAATCAAAGTAAGTCAACAAACTTTCAAGACAGAGTTATGGATTTTCACATGATCATACAATCCAGTTAAAAAGATGGAGCTACTGAGAAACTCGTTGAATGTAAACTCTTAGCCCATATATTTCTGTCAAGATGTAGATTATTTATCTCCGCAAGGAATACGATTTTCACCTTGGGGCATATCTGATGAAGTGTATCAGTTATTTCTCCTATAGACATCCTTCAGGAAGAAGTCAAATAGCCAAAGCCCCGCACATATACTAACTACCAAACATAAGACCAAGTGGTTCAAATTCATGTTGAAATTGATTTTACAGACTCCATCTTGTCTAAAACTGCTGTAATTTCACAACCAAGAACATATCTGCATCATTTAACTGTCTTTTAAAGTTAAAATTTGATTTGATTAGTAGATACTGGCATATTCAACTCTTTTCCACTAATGTCTATGGACTATAATCAAAAGCATCCTGAAGTACATTTAAAAGGAAAAAAGTCGTCAATCCGACATATACTATTCCAAGGGCTCGAAAACCACTAGATTGATATTCTGATAACTTTTTCCTTCCCCTTTTATCCCCTAAATAAACTGAGTAACGACCCCAAACACTGACATTAATGGAGCACAAAACCAGTCAACCATCTATCTTTTTTCCAACTTACTTACATAAAGAATCTCATGCTAGGTGGCGAAACTGCATCCACTAATCAATCTTCAAACAAGAACGCAATTGGAAGTAAAGTCCCCAGATTAGAATAAGCATCTACTTTCACTAATGATGCCGTGAGGGGACTATATCAATACCTCTGACTCTTACTTGGAGCACTATTATTCTATTCATTTACTTGCTCTGACGCTGGAAACAAACTTTTAGGAGCACAGAACTGCTTGCTTGGGATTAAATGCCTCTACTAATCAGAATCAAAATATCACTAGATTATGCCCCACTGGCCTTTTTCTTTGTTTTTTAGTGCTTCGATTTCTTTCAAAAGAAGATGCTGAAACAACATGAGCTTACCAAGAATCATTCAAAAAGATGTGACTAGGTCACTCCAATATTGAAAAACTATAAAGACCTCACATAGTTGAGTCCCACCTGATTTCAGTTAGTACCCACTAAATATCCTACAGCAAGCCATAAAAAAGCAACTATTATAAAATAAAATAATATGCACGGAAGTCAAACAAAAAAAATTACATCACCCCCTGCGAAATCACATCAGAAATCGTCATAGCTTTTATATGTCAAAAACATTTAAGAGGAAGATTGCAAAAACTTTCTTAAAGAAGAGTGAACCACAAGTCATTCCACAAAACACAAACAAAAGAGACACTATCTTGTATCGAGGACATCACAAACTAAGAGACTGCAATACAAGGTCTAGTATTTTAAATCTGCCCTTAGCTTGCTAGAACATGATTTGGTGATTCAAAATAATGCAGCATGCTTGGTGATTCAAAATAATGCAGCATGCTTGTAACAAAAATGAAGTGTACATAGCGTTGTATCAAACAAGGAGACTACAGATGAAATCAAAATTCTATCTAAGATTAGTATGCATGTTACTACGTACCAAACTTTACTTCAAACAAGAAAGTAATAAAACAATAGTTTATTAATTACCTGTGAAATGACGACATGTCTAGCTCCACTATCTCCACCAAAACTATGAGAATGACCATGACCATGTCCATCATCATAAACATCAACCACGTGACCATCACTAGCTTCATGTCCATGACCATGAGCACGCATCCCCACAATAGTCTCCTCACTACCACCACACATCCCATTAACACCTTTCATAGCCGTCCGATCCGCCGGCAATACACCGGCAGCCGAAACGGAGTCAAGCGACCCATCAAGCCCAAGCTCATCACTCTGAGCACCTTTCCTCTTCATCTTCTCAGCCTTTCTCTCATACAATTGTGTCCCCACAAAATCTACCAACAAGGTCAGCAATGCAGCCATCATAGCAAAGAACCCGGAAAACGGGAACTTATGCCAAGGGTAACTAGGCAAGCATGAATTTGTTAAATTTTCTGCTCCATCAGGTAACATATGCACAAAACCAGTGGCTAGTATCACACCTGCCGCAAACGCCTTTGCAGCAATGAAAAGGTTCCCATCAGTAGCAAGGAAACTCTTCCTACGGCCGAGCAACGGGATAGCAATCCCCGTTGCTCCGGCCACTAAAATTGATCCCATGGCAATGAGTTTTAAGGTCAACGCTGCCTCGTCGTCTCGACATAACTCGGACCCCGCCAAATTACATGTTGAATTGGACAATGATTCATGAAATTGCCACATAATTGTACCTGAATTTCAGCAAAATGGGAGCACCCCAGGGATTAAATCTTGCCAATTGTGTTGAGATTAAACCAAGCTAACTAGAACTGAACTAGTTCAATTCAGTTCTGTACTTGCTCAACTCCTACTTGCTTAAAAAGGAATATAAAGAATCTAGTTTTTTTTTTTGGGGATTTACACTTCTGACCTCAATGCAAATAGGACATAAAATGGCAGTATAAGATGGGACCAAATGCTCTGACAAACTAATCAGACAAAACAGAAAGCACAATTATTTACCAAAACAATCAAAAAAGTAAAATTGCACAGAGAATCAATCTTGCGCAGGCATAACTAAATACTAGTACAAAATTTCCACAAAAAAAAAAAAAAACAACTTAAACAGTTAAAATTAATCACTCTTGCATGGAAAAAATAAAACCAAAATCCATTCATTACCCAATTTGAGTGCAACCCATAAAAATAAATTCAATGAACAAACAACAAAAAGGGCACCTCAAACTCATATTAGAAATACCAAATTTCCTTAAAAACATATAAAAAAAAATTAATCAAATAACACCAACAACTATAAAAGTGAAAAAATAAAAAACAAATTTACCTGATACCTTGTTGAACTTCTCTCTAACAGGCTGAAGGTAAACAAGCGGGAACAAGAAATCCTGTTAAAAGACAAAAACCCCATTAAAACAATAACCCTTTTCTCATTTTTCTTATGTGAGAAGAAGAAGAAAAGAGCGTAGAGAAATATATATAAACACCCTAGTGACATACTACTACTACTACTACTACAACAACTAACCTGGAAAAAAGATGACATGATGAGTAAAAGTGCAGGCTATGTATATATATAGTAGTAGTACGTAAAAGGGTATACGGGAAAAGGGGAAAATGGACACGAATCACAGTATAAAGGTGGAGGAATTTATTAGGGATTATCAACGTAACACATAAGATATATAGATAGGAGAGTATATAGATGAGAGAGAGATGGAGAGTTGTTGCGAAAGAACTCTGAAAAACGAGGGGGGGATAGAGAAGGGGTATATAATGTCGACATAGTAGAGAAATGGAGGTTAATGGTGGGAGAGAATTGATCAAGCAAGAGATGACTTTTGCGTAGGGGTGACTATGTGTGTATGACCATGTCGACATTTTACGCACATTTTTATGTAAGTATGGATGGATTTCTCTCTCTTGTAGTATAGTTAGTAGATTTATTGTTAGATATGGTTTAGTTTATTATTGGGTGTCAGTTGTGTAAGTGTGACAGGAAGTGAGTGACTTGCATGCTGATCGTGTTGGAATGGTGTACTTTTCGTCGAGTATCTCAAGTCTTTGCGTTTCCTCTTTTGTAAGTACTTGCATTGTGGTCTCCGCGAGTGGTTCTCTTTCTTCTTAAGGTTATGTTTTTTTGGGTTGTTTTTTTGGGTTGTGTTTTTGGAAGGCACTTCCGTTTATTCTAGTGTTACTTTGCTTCTTTTTCATGTTCTTTGAGCAATTCGAGTTAGGTCATGTTGTGTTCGATGTAAATTGATTAAATTATGAAAGAAAATGGAACGATGAAAGGAATTGAAAGAGCTTATAATTGTTAAAGGAAACTGATTGTTAAAGGGGTTTGAAGTGTTGGAAATTAAGTAATTAAAATGATAAAAGAAACTGAACAACTAGATATAGATAAAGATATATGAAAGAATTAGAAAGTATTACAAAAGTTGAATGTATTTGAAACTAATAAGGACTCGCCTGTTATGAGGGCAATGATTAAGGGGGTAATAAGTAAAATTTAAAGAGATCGGGATGGTCATGATGGTGGAGGAAAGAGGAATATGGTGGGATGAGGGTAATAGTTGCCCCAAAGATAAGAGTGATAGTTACTAACCTCTCGAAATGGGGTGATAGTTACCCAAAAACGGGTGGTTATTTCCCCACCAATTACTACCAATCCATACATCTTCTTCCTTCATTATCCGCTTAATTCAAATGAGACCTAAAATAAATAACTGCTTTAGGAACTGAAAGTAGTGAAAAGGAACTAAAATGAATAAACAACGGATAAAAGAAACTGAAACTAACCAGATTTCGTAGGAGACGAATATGACCTTGGTCTAGACTTGTATTCGGTAGGATTAAGATTGTAACACTAAAAAAGTTATTATTCATGAGTTTTTAAGATATTTAATGAATTCCTCTAATAGTAAGAAACCTAAGAGAGAGAAACTCTGCTAAATCCAAAATCAATTTCTACCTCACCATCTCCCGTTAAGGGGCTCGTCACCTCCCTAACTCAATTGTTTTTACTCTGTTACAGGTGACCCTACACTTTCTCCTTCATTCAGTTGTGTAATCAACTTTGTGTTAGTCATCGATTGTTCAAACCTAACTCCGTAGTCACTTGCACTAGCGATTGCTCGATCACTGTCGGAGGCGTCATTGCCTTTGATTATTTTTGTGACTTTATAGTCTTGCAATTGATGTTTCTAATATTGGTAGTTCTATAAGTGCACACTTCTATTTTTTTACAATATCACATGTTGATTACTCTCTCGTTTAATTTGATCATGTAGAAGGATGAAGTTGTTCTCCCTTCGCTATAGTTGTAGTCGAAACTGTTGTTTTTCTTTCTTCGTTTTATGTGAATCTATAGTGGTGTTTGGGGTCACCGGGTCCCTTTCTCCTTCTTGAGTGTTTTTGTTCGGTTTTGAGTGTGTTGAATTGGTAGTTGCTAAAACTCGTTATAACGTATTAGCCGCTCAATTACTTGTAGGTAATTTGGTGTCATCATAAACTGTACTGTTATCCAAGATTTATTACTAGTGTATCATTTGAATGGTCATGGTAAGGGGATAATGATGTGTTGGAAATATTTTAGTTTATAAGCAATCTTTAGTTTGTAAAGTCTCTAAAATGTGAAAAGAATAAACTTAATCAAGCAAACAAAAATTGGTGGTGTTCTAAACAAGTACAACAAAGCAATCAAGGCTCTCTGCTTTGTTGTGCGTGCCATATGAAGGGAGGGAGCATACATGCTTAAAGACTTGACATTTTTCCGAAATCTAAATATGGCAATTTTGCGAAGGCTTGGTCTTCTTGATCAAGTAATTAAGCTTTGTTCCCTTATTTTTACGTTTGACCATTCTAATGTGAAAAGCATTTTTGGAAAGTATAACAACTCTTCTTCAATTGGGAAAATTGGAAAGCATGTGATTTGGTTGAGGCCCAAATATTGGAATAAAACACAAGGATATGCAACATCAATCGAACAATGTAAAGGAATTGACTAAAATGAAGGTGTGTGAGTCTTTATTAGAGGAAAACGAGTCCTTAATATCAAAAGGAAAATTTAATTATCATTATTCTAATCATCCTTTTCAAAAGAAATGTGATGACAGGGTTGTCAAAATGTATTTTTTTCACAGATATTAGAGAAGACTGTCTACTTTTATTATCAAAGTAGACCAACTCTTTACTAGGTAAATTTCATTAAACTTTCTACAAACCCAAATTAGTGGTAGATTTATATGCCTTTATTGGGCCAACATGACATGATCTACTTTTATAATAAAAGTAGACGGTCTCTTACAAGACTAGTTTTTTTTTTTTTTTGGGTTTTCACGATTCGAGTCGGGTAAAACCACAAACCACTAAAAGCAACAAAACTCTCCCTTTGAGTTTTAACATTACTGCATTCCAAGGTTTTCGAACCCACACAATGTATTTGGCTGTCAAAATGTATTTTGGTTGAATATTTTCTCTTTGTAACCCACTCAATGGTGTCATATACTGGTTTTGAATGCCTGATTAAAGTATAGACAACATCGTCTAATACATCATTAATTCATTTCATTTTCAAGCATCTAGAAAGTAGTATGGTAGTGACGTTTGAGAAGGCCGATTTCATTAAATTTGTGATACAAGGATTATTATTTTTTAATTAAGTGATACAAGGATTATTCTTATTGATAATTAATCTCTGTAAAGAAAGCATAATTGAGAGTTCGTCAAACGGGTAATATTACTTACAATCACAAATAAACTATATTAATCTCAACAAAGGATGTAGAATACAGTATGCGTCCTTTTCAAAGAAAATAAAGTGCATAGAAATGTAGAATTTGTGACGAAGATGTTAAGTGATGCTTACCAGAAACAGAAAAAGGCATGATCAGTGGATTCAGTGCTTTAGCAAGGTTGCGTCGTCATACTTGATGAATAAAAAATGACAACATCACTTTACTTGCTTTGTGAGTTGTAAACAAATTGTTTGGTGTGCTGCCCACAAATGTTAACAACTTAATACAACGAGTATCCGTACGGTCCTTTTAATTATTTATGATACTCCCTATTAGTTCTAGTGTATGTGAGTACATTTTTTGTTTAATTTTTAAATTACAAGTAATTAAGTTAGGTTTTTTTTTTTTTTTTTTACATCATGATTCTAATGTTTTGGGACATAGAAAATTAGACCAAAAATTGAGGATTTGAAAACAATCATCATTAGAGTGAAGAATTGTACAATCCGAATCACCATCGTTATCGTCTAAAATCAATCAACAATTCCAAATTAACATAGGGTGGTTACCATTTTGGTGCCCACCCCCTCACATGAATTTCCAATTGTATTTAATTTTCACACCCGAACGAGTGATCGACAACCGGTCAACGGTGGCCGACTGGTGGTCAACGACTGGGCCATGGGATGGGGTGG
>CAAKMY010049459.1:0-15101 GCA_901111285.1 Corrigiola litoralis | reverse complement strand
AGATAAGTTCAGAAAAAATAAGAAAAGTTTAGATAAAATAAATAAAGTTTAGAAAAATAAGCAAAAATAAGTAAGTTAAAGAAAATAAGTAAAAATAAGTAAAGTTGAGCCATTAAAACAACATGAATCAGGAAAAAAAAAGTAAATATAAGTAAAGATCAGAAAAATAAGTAAAAATAAGTAAAGTTCAGAAAAATAAGTAAAAATAAGAAAAGTTCATAAACAATCAGGAAAAATAAGAAAAATTCAGATAAGATAAGATAAGATAAGTGAAAATGAGTTGAAGAGAACAGGCCCTAATAAATTGGACAAGGGGGATGGAATTCTGTCTACCCTGTCAGGTATTCAACCTCTGCAGTGTCTTAATCACTAATATTTGGTAGCAAGGAGGCTAATGAGCATAGTCTTACCCGAGGAACATTAGAAATCAACCCAGAAGTCAAAAACTCCACTGATGCAAGTATATACTACTACGTAGTAGAAATAGAGAGCTAGAGAACTTGGAATCTTGGAATCTTGGGTCAATTATGAGAGGCGCGTGCTTAGAAAGAGTTTCTTGAATCGGAGCTAGCTCTATTAGGTTCAACTTTATATTCACTAAAGAATTCTTTGTACTTCAGGAGCTTGTATTCTCCTTTCTTTTCTTAATAATAAAAATCTATCAAATAAAAAGGGGGACAAGAGGGTTTAGATAAAACAGCCATCTTCCCATACTCACCAAAATGTAAATAAATGGGCGACCGCAACAAAGGAGCAAAACCTCCTCCAACTCCCCATCATGTAAACTCCACTAACAATTGTAGTCAAAGAAGCAACACTCACATTCTCAACATGAATAAGGGAACATATGATGAAGAGGATATACAGTAAACAACAAGAACTTAGGAAATAACCTTTCCCTCTCCCACTGCCACCCATCTCCAAGAAAAGAATAAGATCCTAGATGAACCCTGTTTTTGCTATCAGGCCAAAGGAACAAAAAGCTAGAATGCATAAGTAAATTTTGAGAACTCATGACTCATCTGTTCATTTCGCTTTATATCAGGAAAAGCATCCTAATTTATCTCATTGAAAGTAAACCCTCCGAAGTACTATTTTAACAACCGTATGTTCAAAAATATGGAGAACAAATCACTAATTCATCACAGGAAAAACCTGGACTGGTTGAATAACTAATCCAGTTCAGCCAAAGAGTTGATGAGGTTCCTTTTTTCTTTTTCTTTTCCTTTTACTTTTCTCCCTCAGTGTTGGAGGTTTTGGACTGAGGAGCAACGGGATTTCTAAACATTAGAGAAACCACACTACCCCTAACAATTGTAGCCAAAGAAGCGATACTCACATTCTCAACATGGACGAGGGATAACAAAGTATACAGTAAACAACAAGAACTTAGGAAATAACCTTCCCCTCTTCCAGTACCCCCAAAATAAGAATAAGGTCCTAGATCAACCCTGTTTTTGCTATCAGACCACAGGAACAAAAAGCAAGGATGCGTAAGTAAATTCTGAGAACTCATCTGTTCATTTCGCTTTAAAACTAGGAAAAACATCCTAACCTATCTTATTGACAAGTACCTGCTTTGAATTGCTAGTGCTAAAGGCGATTTGTTCCAAACCAGGAAAAACAGCTAGCCTCCAAAGTAATTTTTTCACAACTGTATGTTCAAAAATATGGAGAACAAGTTACTAATGCATCAAAGGAAAAAACTGGACTGGTTGAGTAACCTATGTTACTCTCTCTGTTGTCCTAAGATCTCGCACTCTTTATTCAAAATTTGGGGACACTAGGACATGGTTTTGTGGACACCAATAGGACATGTTAAGAGTGTCCTCAAAATCAATTCGGCACGTCAAAAACAAAAAATTTGTCCAACTATCATATTTAATTTACTTTTACCCCAAGAAAACTCATAGCTTAATTTAACAATCATTCTTTTAGTATTTTTAAAAAATTATATGCAATACTAGATGTGGGGACAAGCCACGTTGCAAACTGGTGATTGTCACTGCCTTCTTCATGTGATAAGTTAGCGATGACTCTCTAGTTGAAGCTTCTAGGTGTACTGCGACAGGTATTTAGTGTCGTGTCGTGCCGACACGGGACACCATGCGGCCATGCCTTAACTAAGGTGTCCGAGTAATATAGCGAATAACTAATCCAGTTCAAATTTAAGAGTTGATGAGCTTCCATTTCTATTTTCTTTTCCTTTTCCTTTTTCCCCTCGGTGTTCGAGGTTTTGGACTGAGGAGCAAGAGGACTTCTAACATTAGAGCATCCACACTACCACTATAATGATGTTCATCGCAATCTTACACTGGTGTAATGATGTACAATCGAATAAACTATTGTTGGTGTTCAGGGCTTCAAATACAGTTGATTTTTAAAAGAAACCATACAGAAGAAACTCACATAATTTATCATTAAAAAATAACTCACCTTCCACACACCATCTTCGATTGTAAAAAAGTTATTACCATCATAATTAGCTGCAAAATTAAGAGAGTGATGAATAAGAGTCCAACACAAGGGAACCCAAGAGCAAATACAACTATACAGCTTAATCTCAACAACTATTGGCAAGCAATGTCTGCAAGCAATCAGATCCCCATGATGTAGCTTCCAAGACCACTCATATTCTCGAATAGAATAAAGCTATAACAGATATTATCATCTAAGATCCTTTAGATGTTTCCTCATAACAATCTTTTTCTCTCCTAGTGTTTTACCCCATGTTTATTCTATAATAAATAGTAGTCTTCATTCGTCTAAACCTCACAGTACAAGTTCTCCGAATATTACCGAGCCACTACAATGTCTTATCGTCCCACAGCAACTGCCGCAACTTTCAATCTACTAATTGCAAACAATCAGTTTGACGGTCACCATTCTAATCTGTCAAACTCTAGTTCTGCTTTCATATTAATGAACAAAGTTACTTTTTGCTCCTCTCGGATTGTTTCACTAATGAGCTAAAAAGTAATTTTGACATCATGTTTTGAAGGACGAAATTATAGAAGCTCTAAACGGTAAGAGAAGACGAAGAGCACAAGGAGTGGGATCTAACAAAATGTCTACAAGAGGCGTAGAAAAGCAAAAGTCAAGAGGGACTCACATAGTTGATTAAACTTTTTTAAAGGGATTCTCCAGTCTACTAAAATGTGTATCCTGATCCCTCTTCATAAATTAAAGGGAAATATTGGAAGTTGCAACCTGTAGAGGTATTAAGTTGTTAAACCATACAATGAGGTCATGGTAATGGGTCATTGGAAAAACAAATTGAGAATAAAGACTTCTATATTAGAGAACCAATACATCTATTTTTGCCTTTTGTTGATGTTATAGAGAAGTTCTTTAAAGTTGCCCAAATGCCAAAATAGTCCAAGTTGCCTATATTTAAATTACTAGACTTGTATGAAGGAATTAGGACTAAAACTTGAGGAGGCGTCATCAACCATATTTTTATATTGATATTGGATTACACCAAGGGTCATCTTTAAAAGTGTGTTTTGATAAGCCAAAGAGAGGGAAAGGGAGGGGAGGGGAGAAGAGGGAAGGGGAAGGAAGTGGAGGAGAGGGGTGGAGAGAGAAAAGATTACCATTTGGATTGGAAGGGAAGAAGAGGGAAGGGGAGGGGGAGGGGGAGAGAGAATTCATGGGGACGGTGGGTACTTGAAAGGGAAGGAGAGGAAAATCCTTCCAAATCCCATCCCCTCCATTTCCTTCTATCCAAACAAAGCCTAAGTCTCCTTTGTTTGGAGAAGTCTTATATGAGGTGCTTAAGAGTATACGATCCATGCTCCATGGTGTATGTTATTCATAGATGACATCAACCTATTGAATGAACCTACAGGAGATGATAGAAGATGGTAAAACGGAGAAGATAACTTGGATGCTAAGGTTCTTAAATTAAAAAGAACAAAGACGTAAACTTAGAATGCAATTTCTGCAACGAAAGGGTTACCTTTACTTTGGAGGAAAATTTGTACACTGCTTATACAAAAAGAGATTTTGTTCAAAGTATATGAAGCTAAAGAATGGGATGCCATTCACCACATCATTGGGTGGTAAAAGTGGATGTGTGCATCATAAGTCTATGCGATAGGAAGTAACCAATCAAACTGACGGGCAAGTTGCATTAAATGGCTATTAGACCGGCTCCTCTACATGGAGTAGAGAATAGGCCTAATTAGGAGAGACAATTACATAGGCCAAGGGTAAATGAGCTAAGAACGCTCCATGACTTTTTTAAGTGATAAAATGTCAAGTTAGTGTCACAATCATCAAATAACAAGATTACATGGTTGCACTTTGTTAAGAAGACACAACCAAATGCTCTGTTGAGGAGATGAGCAAAGGCTACACTAACAAGGTGCAAGCAAAGAAGAGGTTGACTTAAGAAGAGTAGAAAGAAATGATTAGGTATGATTTACCTCGTTTTGGTGCACTGAAGGCAAGACTCTAAATAGGAAGATTGAAATATAGTATTAGAGTAATTGACTCTATGTAGCTTTACAAAATTTCCTATCATTCGCCAAACACTAGTTTTAAAGGGTTGGGTTGTGTGGTAGTGAGGGAAGAGGAGGATTGTTGGCTTTAGTGCTGTACTAAGTGCTGTTATGTCTGTTTTGTCATTCTTCAAATATTGGCACTGCTAGTCTGCACACTTTACCGATATTGTTTGAGACATTTAGGCAATCTTCTTTTCCTAATCCTATTTATATTAGCGTCTCTTGAAAGCAGCCTCACTATTGTCGAGGGCTAAGGTCACGTGGATCTAATGTACTTTACAGTTCTTGTTATTTTTCATAAAGATGTCCAATTGACCATCTATGGTCCTTTCAGCTTTGTCTATGCCTCAATCAAATAAAAGCATCAGCAGTAGCACTATCATCTATTCGCAGCTTATCTCCAATGATCTCAACTAGCATCAGAAACAAACACGACCATCAGCATTGTAGGGCAAGAAGACATCATGGCACTAATTTGTTCTGGCTAAAATGGTGGGTTCTCTAGATCGAGAACACCCTCTAATATAAAAGCGCTAACCTGAATTGGGTGTAACAGTAGTTTCAGTTTGCAAAGATTTGCAAGATAAGAATCCAATGATTTTACAGTACTAAGCAAAAGCACATGACGGAGAGATGATGTGCACTCCTGCAATTCTGCCTTTTTTTTCTTTTAACAAAGCCTATATAAGCACAAGTACAACTCTGTTTGTATGATATACGCAACCAATTGTGGTGCCAGTGAAGATGCGAATGAAGTTTAATTACAAATGAAAGAAATTGAAAGCTACGGCAATCATACTTTTTAAAGCACTACAGCATACTCTTGCAAATGTGACATTCGGCATCTTATACCAAGGGATTTGACCATTTATTATCAAAGTCTTCAGTCAAATAACTGGCTACAGAATGCCAGAAATGTTACCTGTGACAGGTATAAACTTCTGGCAAGTCTTTACAATGATGTTGTCCGATAGGTCTTCATCTTCTTCTTCGGCACTAAATAACTGCAGCATATCGCATGGAAGCAATGTTAAAGAGACTGCAATTTTCTTCTTTAGCTTATTTGAGGACGCCTGGCCCCCTATGAATGTACTATATTCTCTTCAATTTTTACTAAAATATGTTCATAAAATACCTTAAATGAGGAGTAAAGGAGTATTGCAGCAAGTAGCAGGTTCACCGCTTCAAATCTCTATCAGAACCAAACAGGGAAGGAATATACATCAGACAACGCCATAGCAAAGGATGCATCTGAAGACATTTAATAACTGCACAACCATTTAACTGGCGAAAATTTACCTGAAGGGTGGCTGCCCCTAGAAGTATAAGTGACAAACGGAATACAACAGCACCAGCGATTCCATATGAAAGCACGCGATTCTAGATATTTACCAATTACAAATTCTGTCACTGATAAATTCTTAGAAAATATAAACAGAAGAACTAACATCCATTTGGAAGGGGGGGGGGATAACATAAACTTTCATACAGTGGGTCTGGAACACACCATAAAGAGGAGAGAGATCCCTCCAGAAACCAAACAGGGGTCACATGCCAAAACAGATAGCCTAAAGCCTATCACCTGCATCCATTTTAAAGCCCGCTTCACCCGATCCAAATTATCAGGTGAAAACTTAAAACAAACAGATGATAAGTGGGTGAAGCAGAAGATGGATCAGGCCAGGTCTGGATGACGCTTGATGCTAAAAGCCATTTTTCTTTCTTTCCCCTATTTTCTTGTAGTTTATGTATATATACCTTAGGGCTCGTTTGGTAGAGAGGGTGTAATGTAATCACTATTACATCCCACTAAACAAAAAAAATAGAGGGGGAATTATGGAAAAAAGGAAATGTCATGGAAGGGGATGTAATTATCATTACAAGGTGATGGCTTCCATTATTAACTTATGTATGCTTATTGTTCAATCTATATAATCACCATTACGGGAATAAAAATCATCAAATACATCCTCCTTTATGTTAGTCTTCTCTAACAGCTTAATTTCAATCTTATTTGAACTAAAAAGATTTCATTACGTTACAAAGTTGATAAAAATGCTACCAAACATAGTCGTAGTGTTCTTAGCACGCTTCTGAGTTCTTTTATCTATGCTATTCTTTTCAATGTTTGCAGCTTAGAGAGGCCAAAAGAAGGTTATGCAACTTGCAGTACGCATATTATTCAGTCCTTTTGGATGAACTGCTCTCCAAACATCAAGGTCATAATCTGATGTAATATATATCTTTGGTCCATACTCGATGTGAGCCACAGACGACTGAAAACAAACGAGGGGGAATTCAAACAGGTGACCTCACACTCAAAGTACCTTAGTCTTTCCTACTAGGCCAAGACGTCGCAATGTAACAACTTTTTGATGAAATTGATGATTTTGCTGCTGTTTGAAACTCAATCTGCATTCGATATATATTTTTTCTTTTTTTTTATTCTAATTTCTAAATTAATTCATCTGCTAGCCACCAAATCATGGTTTTAGTGGGTCACAGGTGGATCGGATGGATGTGGGTACAGCTCCACTTGACCCAACCCCACTAATTGACATATCTAGCAGTGGGAAGAGTAAAGTGCGCTTCTAAAATCGCCGATCTCTCCACTCTTTCTTCAATTTGAAACACTCAAATGTGGATATATCACATAACCTCTTACCACTCCCCCTAACATGTGAACACCTTACATTTAAGCATTTAGGACCCCATGTTTACTAGATACTTACATTTTGGATAATCATCCTCACCAGCTACATTATACTATGTAACACTCTGGTTGGGTCATTAGAGAGATGTTATTAGTCACCCAAAACTAGGTTGGTCTTCTCCTTCATCTCTCTCCTAATTTTTCTCTTCATCTTTAACAATTTCTCTCTTTCTCTTTCTCTCTCTCTCTTCTATACCGTCTACCCCACCACACTCCTAAAGAACCACAAACACCTGGTCTTTAACAAGACAAGGCTTTCCTCCTCAGTTATTTCTTTACCTATATGTTCACTGTTCTCTCTCTCTTAAAAACTACCAACAAAACCACTTATCAGGCCCAGCATTTAATCAACCAACTTGTCCTGGAGTATAAAATTTCGTTATAAGGGCATGCAAAACACATACACAAGTAGGAGAGAGAGACCACTTCACAAGTCTAAAGGGAGCTCCATCGCAAAACTGATTGGCTAAGGGAGGAGAACAGCCTTTTATAGAGTCGTCAATATCTGCCCTTTTCCTCCAGTGTGGGTCTACATCATAGAGCCTCTTAACAGTTTATTCTACAGCACAATTGACATTAATGTTGCTGGACCGGATATGATTTCATGTAGATCTCAACTATATCAGGCAAACTATACCTGGTACATCATGGGCACCTTGAAGTACTTAAAAATCAACACAAAGACGAAAAGGTTGTCCACGGAAAGACTTTGCTCCAACAAGTACCTGAAAAGGAGACTGCCGTCATTTGGATGAACATAGACGACCATTAAAAAACTTATTCGTAAAGTAATGAAAGAAGAGACTTTAATAATCCTTCTGCATCTGATTTAAGCCTGAATCACAAGCAATGAACGTAGTACTCTATCATAAACTAAGACCTGTGAGTTTCCTGTGAGGCCGCCATTCTCTCTCAATCTCTTGAATGGCTTTGGATAGGTATATCCATTAGAAACTTATCAGGAGAAATTTTCCAGAACGGACAAAAGGAGTTCTAAATATTAAAGTACACATAATTACATGAAGAAGGCAGTGAGCTTTTTTGAGAGCCTGCTAAGTTATCATGTTCTAGGTTCAGCTACCAACATCCAGAAACTACAATTCAGCTACTTTCAAGATCAAGAAATTTAGAATATGAACAATTTATACTAGGTTCCTTAACTTCCTTACAACCCACTATGAGCATCTAGCAACCACAACAGTGATGCTCCAGAAACCTACAAGGCATGACTTGAACGTAAAATAGAAGCTTAAAGATAAATGGCACAAATGTTCCTAAGTAAACGTGTTTGCTATGACAAGGCACAATTCTCTTTCAGTGTTATCTCAAAGCTCCACTTAGTAATATCATACTTGTTCTTGATCTATATATTTGACCATTTACCAACACATGTTTTCCATTGATAGTTTATACAAGTTGGAAAGTTTAAAATTTGTCAGATAGCGGGTATCAGCCTAAGGAACTTTCAAAAGAGACTAGTATAATTGATAATGCAGGCATCTGGATCATCAGTAAGTTTCCTTACCTCATGTTAGGAGTCTGAAAATTTTCCCCAAAGAAGAATACATCCGTACTTTTTCACAGTCAAACGAGAAAATAGCTGTGTACAAATTATCCAACTCCAGCAATTGATTTGGAAAAGACTAACAGAAACAAAAATGACTAGGACAAAGAGCATCTTATTTTTGAAGAAAGCTCTACAATGCTTAGTTTTGGATATAAGAAAAAGAAATCTATTACGACCCCTTTTAGAGGGTGCTATCTTTCTCTGATACCATACCCCCTGTCGAAGAAAATGTACATGTCATGTGATCCTCTTCTTGTTGCTTGTCGATGTTATCCCCCCCCCCCTCCCTATTTTGTAAGATACGCTTTCATGCCAATTGTTTCCATAATAGGATGTCATATAGAAAATGACTCAATATAGGTAATTCAAACCCCATAGGCCCACGTATGTATAATGCTTGAACATCATTGGATTCTGCTATCTACTCCAGTACTCATGCACATTGCAAACTCCACTTTTTCCATTTTTGTCTGTGCTTTTCCACCATCCCAGATTCCCAGATGGAAGATATCTACTCTGCAACCCAAGAATTCTGCAATGATATTACTCTTTAGTTCCCAATAGCCTGAGGGTTAAATGTTTCAACAGCTAGAGTACTTCTAACTTTTGTACAGTATGTTCAACTCAACCCGTAAAAAAGAAATTCCAAGGATCTTGAGGGAGCTCCACCACTATATAGCACATCCAATACTTTACATGAATGTATCTAATAAGATCTGAAGGCATTCTAATAGATAGGAATTTCACCACCAAAATTTGTAGCTAGCTTTGTCAAAATTCATAATCGACGGGAATTTCTCCTCTTTGCACCATATTAGCTTTTCAAAGTTCATTACCATCACCTTAGTCCTGCTTAGGTTTGGGTAAGAAATGACTGAGACGGTCCGGGAGAAACGCAGCGGAAATTAACCGTCCGACGTCAAGGTTGTTTACCTTTCTGATCTCTATAATCCAGGTTCTATACAACTTTTGACGATCTAACATGGTGCAATCTAACCGAAATTGTGCTCTCCTCATAGCTCCGCACCATATACGGAGTACCGATCGCTATCAAGTGTTGTCCGACTCAAAGCACAACACTCGCCCAATCGATAAGCTCAGAATATCTTCACATGGAGTCTCAGTAGTCTTCACTATCACGACACTCATAGCCTAATAGCTAAGCACCGCTGGTCAATCAAACCCCTCGAATTTGGGGCCTTTGACTGACCTACTATTCGACAACACTAAGTAGTAAATGACAGTCTAACAAGCTCATGATACATTTATTAATAACATGATAACTCAGAGCGGCTAAAATACCAATTTTGACAATATTAAGTGTGTTGGGAACGAACAACTCTTCCAAACCTACAATTTTCAAGATGTGTTCTTGTAGGCTACTAGGCTGCCAGGAAAACATTGGTGCAATGACCAGAAACCCACGATAATATGTAGGCATCGACATCAACCTGGAATGACTCTCATTATACATACATGGCAAGCCCTATACCTTAATTCATAAACTAACTGGGAGAGGAGTTAAATCAACATCAAGAGCCTAGACAAATGTTTGCCTCATCACATCATATGATAGTAAACTGTGACCACCTCACAAAAGGTGTCAGCTTGAGTTTGAGGTTACCACTGATCCTTAATGAATCCAGAACCTGTCCTATGTCATTGAAGTTTTTCCTAGAAATAAGTAGATTCTGCGTGAATGCAAGCCGGCATTCGAATAAGCATGTGACTATGTGAGACATACATCAGTGCTCATTCCACTACATCAACCCTGATTCTACAAAATTCACCAAAGCAGTAAGCTTGTGGCTTAGAACTCTAGCAAATGTGTCTCCCCTTTTCATTGTGTGTGTTTAAACTACAGGGAAAACATATATGTTCATACATTATAAAATTACTGTTAACTAAGTGAAGACAAGCTCAGCCACAATTGGTCTAGTTTGCTACAGAATCACTGTTTAACTTCATTAAAATTTGAAAATTCGTTTTTTTTTTTTCCCAGAGGGGTGGGGGGGGGGAGAGGTGGGCAGAAAAGAGCTCTTGAGACGATACTTCCAGAAAGATAAACATAGGTGAAGCAAAAAGAATATCGCTAAAACGTTCATCTTTGCAATATAAGCTGTGTAGTACAAAACAGAATCTACAAAAGGCCAAGTCCCAAATATACAAAGTAACACTTTTTATGCAGGTAGAAATAGCAATCATTATAGTTTCATACCCGGCGAAAAATTCAGTAGCTTTCTCAACTCCATCTTTGAAACCCAAGCCGACACCAAATGCCACTGCAGAACCTACCTAAGAAAACCATGGAATACAGCGACTTTACATAATAGTAGGAGAACAAGGTGAAATAGTGTGAGAAGGATTTGAAGGTACTCACACATAGAGCAACTGTTTTGACAGATGATGTATAGCTCTTTGCATCATGGTTCTCTTTTACTGGTTTGCCCGTAGAACTTGATAGATGAGTCTTACTATCCTTACTACTCTGGTCATATGACTGAGTACTATTTCTATCCCTCTCTGCATGGCATTCATAAAGCAAGCAACTTAATTGGAGGTGACAATTCAACAGTTCAACCGTAGCCTAGTACTCGATCTTACTGGCTTGCCAGGCTTCATTAAGCACTCAGCAAACTAACTCTGGTTAAAGTTAAGACTACTCAACTAAATGAATCAAACTACAAATCTAGAAGACATGCAAAGGATCTGCCACTCGTCAATATTAGAAGGATAAACAGTGACCTTGAGGAAGTTCAAATGACTTGGCCTAGTTGTTGGTTGTCACTTGGGACCTTGAGGTAGTTCATACCCACTAGGGATATTTAGGTAGACAGTTCCATCCCATCCACCTCTCCTTGGCTTGGATTAAATAGCTTTACAGCAATTTCGGAATCAAATATTTAAAAGAAAGAAAGGTCCTGAGGGAAGTGGGTGGGTACAGAAACCAGAGCTCAAATAAGGTGAAATTCCTTTCGAGCTGGATAGACAAAAAGTTTGGTGGTGATTAGCACTGTGATGTGACTGCTTGGCTCATGCAAAGGCTAACACACTGACTTGTCAGGATAAAAGGTGATCAGGCAAGAAGGTTATGTGTGAGTCGGACTTTGGTGCTTCTACACATTGTTTGCCGAAAAAAAGTCAGCCAGTAAAATGCTAAAACTAATGCAGCTGAATTTCATAGCAGTGACAAACAATGCTCTGACTCGTTATCCCCTATCGGACATGGGTGCCTTTCCTGGTGTCGGATTTGGCAATTTTTTCAAAATATAGCATGTTTTTCGCTTAAAATGGAGTATCTCTTGTCCTTACCATATCTATGTGGAAAGTATTCGACAGGGGTACTTGAGGGGTGGATGGAGAGGGGTGCACTTGCAGCTCTTGTTTTGGAAAATGGTGAAAACATGGCAGAAAAAGGGCAATAAAAGGGAAAAAAAATTGGTAGAAAAAGGATAGAAAATTGTAAAAATGTAGTAGAATTGCACCCCAAAATTTCAATCTTGGAATCGCCCCTGTATGAAGAGTCCGAGCTTCACAGTGACAATCACAAAAGCAAGTCCAGTATGTTCCTCAAAACTTCAGTCAAATAATGCGCGATTTAACGATACTTTAGTGGGTCAAATGGTGGAAGATATACATTACTGCAACCCCCCCCCCCCCAAGAGAAATACTTAATGCTTACTTTTGTCGCAAACATACTCATTACAACAACCAAATTTATTCTGGAGCCTACATTATATAATTACAGTCACCAATACCATCTTTTTCATAATTCACACTAATATAATTCTACAGAAGTCTTGGGAGAGACCATCTTTTTTAATCATAAAACTATATCGAGCCATGCAGGTCCAACATAGGGATATAAATATATCTCTGTTTTTCATTTAGGCTTGCACGAAACTTGAGTTAATATAGCTCACACGAGCTCGTCTCGTCTACTCTTATAATAAAAACAGACGGTCTTTTCTAAAACTTTACGACGACTCTAAAAGCGAAAATGAAAAGGAGGTGAGATAAGCAATACCATCGTCCTGTTGAGTAGCCTTGGAGTAAACAAGCGGGAAATCGCGGGCACGGCGAGAATTACTCACTGCAATAAAGTCCACACTATTAGTTGATAACATTCAACAGAATAACAATAATCTTAGAAGAAAAATACAATGATAGATTAGGCACCTGAGCGAAGAAGTAAAAATCGAGGATGGGGAGTAGAAGTGGTAGGGAAAGATTGAGTGTAGTTGAGGGTTAAAGTTGTTTGGAAACCATTACATAGTACAGCCATATCTAGTCTTTGTGTTTTGTTGTTCACAGAATGGACTACAGTGAGTAGAGTTAGTTAGGGACAGCCGGACAGTGAACAAGTGGTGCTCATGACTCAAGATCACTTACTTAAAATTCACCTAGTCTTGTGAGAGACCAAAAGTAGACTATGTCATACTGGCCCAATAAAGGTATATAAATCTACCACAAATTTGGGTTTGTAGAAAGCTTAAGGAAATTTACCTAGTAAAGAGTTGTCTACTTTTATAATAAAAGTAGACGGTCTTCTCTAATAATTTGTGCTTAAAATTACTCCATGTGATCTAGGCTTTGGATTATGTAGAGTTAACTAGTTTTTGATGCCCGTCTTGTTTAATGGTCATTGAAATTTACCATTTAAGTTATGCAAAGCATTTGACATATATGATATACATCGACGTATATAATAAGAGATTAAATTATAACTTTTGATGTGTAGGTTCTAATTTCTATTGTTAAATTAATAAATTAAAGCTAAATTAAAAAATAATTATCAAATTTGAAATTTATCAGACTTTTTATATTTACAAATATCTCATCATACAAAAGAAAAATTAGATTGAACATGTTAATAAGAATAAAGGTTTTGCCCTAACTATTTTTAAGTTACGTAATAATATTTTAGCCATTGATTAGTTAGTGTCTATGTTATTAACACATGCTTTATGAGGATTGTTTTATGTGTAACATTCACGATACTATAGGCATTTAAAATATTGGTAGATGTTGATTTGTTTCAAAACATAAAGAGCGTAAGACTCTAATGCACAAGATAACGTAGGACTCTAATGCACAAAGAGTTATCGTAACCCTTCTAATGTTGGGTCCCTTATTGAACAATCATGTTAGTTAATTGAAGATGTCTAAATCTAATTGGGACTCTTCAGTGTACACTTGGCGTTAAGGTAGTGGTGCCACATGTCACACATCTAGAACGTGGTTTCCCCTTATATGTATAGATAGAATAGAACAAGTATTCACACCCGACGTTGTCCGGGCTGGTTTATTTTTGTTATTATTTTATGAAACTAAAAAAATACTCATAAATTTCAATAAAATATGATAAGTTAAAATTAACTAATCTTTTTTTTTTCTAAATAATAGAACTAATCTAAATACCCTAATGAAAAACTAATAATTGTTCTAATATTAAACTATTGTTATCAAAAGTAAGCTGTAGTTTATACATGATATGAAATAATAAATAAAATGTTATATCCTAACTCAATCTAAACTGTATACTCTATGCCTGGACGTTATATTCACATCTTCAAAGTCTACAACCTATTTAATTAAACAATAAATATGATAGTTTTCTTATTCTAATGGTTGAATTGTTCCACCCAACATATCTGACTCAAACTCGACCAAGTTGACAAACTGTTCATAATTTGACCCGATACAACTCCAAAAAATCACCACGCGAGATGACCTGATTTTACTTGATGCTTAACCGAAATCGGATGTAATTCGGAAATTCTGAACCCGAACCTGAAACTGAGCCAAACTCGACCAAGTTGACCCAAAGTCGATTCAATCTAATACATAAATGTAGTTAATTCATGTGATGTAGAGCTTAAAGTTAACCATTGCCAATTCTTACCGAAGATTACATAAGTTTTTTGTTTATATAATTCAAATCTGATTGGGGTATGTCAATGGCTTATAAACGAAGTTAATTAATGAATGCAAGAGTGTTCTAAAGTGGGTTTGCTTCAATGCAAGAGTTTTTTGGGCAAGAAATGCTACCATATGTTATGTAAAAATTCTACCATAGTATGTAGTGGCACCTGTAAGGACCCCGATTTTTACGATCCTTAAGACAATGACATACTTTTCGAACTTTTGAGTCGCCACCTTATTTTATAAAAAAACAAGGAAAAAGAAATCAATCGGAGCCGGAACTTGTATGCCCATAAAACAATACATTATAATTACATCTCGGAACTCGGCAAAAACAATGCCTTTTACAAATTACAATCGGAAAGGCAACAAGTTCCAACTACAAAGG
>CAAKMY010049448.1:1185-13755 GCA_901111285.1 Corrigiola litoralis | reverse complement strand
CCTTTTTTTTTTTCCCCCCCCCCCCCCTCCAACCCCCCAAGGGTAGAGGAGTTGGTGGCATGTTAGCGTAAAGAAAATCATTTTGCTAGTCAATCTCTCTGAATATGGGGGACATAGTTAGATGAACTGCCTTTCTTGATGACAACATGGATTTTCCGCCTAAAGTCAAAAATCTTGCTGCAAAATTATTTTTCTGTGCAAGTCTGTATCGTTTGACCTTTTGTTTGTCCTTCTCACCACCAGGAACTGTAAGATTTAATCTTGATCCTTTTAATGAACACAATGATGCTGACCTATGGGAATCTTTGGAGAGGGCCCATTTGAAGGATGTCATCAGAAGGAATCCTTTAGGTTTGGATGCTGAGGTATAACCTTTTGGACTCTGGTAGTAGATGAGTATTTTACCCAAAAAAATTTACTTAGTAGGAGATACTGCTAATTTCCTGCCTTGTAAAACGTTTTACTTTTTACCTGTTTGTACCATCATTCTTGAATGAAATTTGTTTAAAGTGCATTATTGTGATAGACCTATCCTGGGTTTTTGAGAGGCAATGTATAGCTAGACTAGATAGATGATTTTACCTTGTGGGATCTCTGTAACATTATGAATGAATTTCTTTATTCTTCTGTTTTTGAGAGATTGACTCTCTTTGTTAATATTGTCACTTAGCTAAGTTTTCCCTTCAGCTAGAGCATTTTGTTCTTACAGAAGGGCCGGGGAAGAGGGGAGGGGGAATATAATCCAGAAGTAAGAGCAATATCTCCTGACATATGCAAAGTTTTGTAATTTTGAAAGTTGTTGCTTCCGCATAGACATTAAGTACAAGCAAGATGGACTGTTAGGTCTCACAATCTGTTCAGCAAAGGTAGCTATCCTTTATGGCCATCACGTTTTGTCCAATAATCAGCCGTTCAGGCTTCATATCTATTCTCTCTGTGCTCTAGTTTTCTGCTATTAAGCTTTATCTACCTAAAGGTGGTACTGCAAGTATTGACCTTATTTGATCCTCTCTAATGTCTCTTGCTGTATGTAGTGACCTCACTTTGCTTGTTGTATACTACTTTAGGTGGAAGTCTCTTACATTGCCATCTTTTGGGAACTGGTCAATAGTTAATATCTATAAACACTTGGATGGGGTGGAAATAAGCATTTTCTCCCTTTAGAATCAGGTTTCATTCATTCAGTCTTGTGTATTCTGAGTGAGAAACCAACTAGTAGTATCAGAACTGCTGGTGATGGATCAAGGGAATACCTTTTTGTGTATGGTGCAGGTGTGCTTTTGTGCCTGTGCACTTTGAGCATATACATGACCTCTATTGTCAAAAGAAGTACTGGAAGGGCCATATTAAAATTCTGTGGGACAACTTTACTTGTGGCTCTGTCGTCCAAAAAAAAAAAAAAACATATCAACCATATTGAGGAATATGTGATAATATAGAAACCAAGTATTGAGTTTTATATCTTCATGTTAAGTCCATTTGTATGTCATAACATGACAAATCTCTCTTTTTGACTATCATGATTTGTGAAAACAGAGTCCAAGTATCTCCAACTTTTAAGCCCTCTCTTGCCTGTTTATGGATGACATGAAGTTAGGATGGGAACACGAACTAATCTTACTTTTGTGTTTTAAGGTCTCAGAAGCTGGAGAGAACTTCAGTGTTGGGCAACGACAACTTCTAAGCCTTGCACGAGCTCTGCTTCGGAGGTCTAAGATTCTAGTCCTTGATGAAGCAACTGCTGCAGTTGATGTGAGAACTGATGCTCTCATCCAAAAAACAATCCGAGAAGAATTTAAATCATGTACGATGCTGATCATTGCACATCGATTGAACACTATCATTGACTGTGACCGCATCCTTCTTCTTGAAGCTGGCAAGGTATATGTTTTACTTCTGGATGATTTTAACATGTTCTAGATGCGTATAAATGTTTCGCATGTGCCTCTAAAGAATTGTTGGAGTTTTACAGCTATGGAACTTGAAGAAAGAAAAATAAAGGGGGAAAGGGGAGAGAGATGAGAGGGCAGGAGACATAATAGCAAAATGGTATCGTGAGATTTGATTACAAGTTTCAGGAAGTATTTAATCACTTCTTAACATAAAGAGTAGGAATAAGCTACAGCAGACATACCTGTATCACTTATCATGGCACCAATAAGAAATACTTTTCTGTGAAGGGGTAACATCATATTAGTCGGTAGTCCATTTTCTGCTGAACTTATCAGAGAGTTTTAAGGTTTTGCCATTACCTATTACACTATCCAGAAACTCCTAAACAAATTTCTCATTTATTAAAAAGAACATTATAACGACATTGTCTTCAGAAAACATATTGGTTTGTCCTTGAGAAGCACATGTTAATTCGAGGGCAATTTGTCTAGAAAGGTAGAGAAGAACTACAAGGTAAGGTAGAGAAGAAATATGAGGACGAGACAATGCAACCGATGAGAATGTAAATGGTATTTAAATATCGGCTCTAAGGATAACTCAAGTAGACCACTGCATGATTTTGACATGTTAGGAGTGTGAGAAGACAGAGGTTGTGGTATTTATTGCTTGTGACAATGGTCACAGCCGAGATGCAGAATGTCAAGTACTGTATATCAAGCCCGACTCAGACTTGACTAGCCAAAAGCGACTGAATAGACGACACAGGAAATATATATTGTTAAGTATTTTGTGGTCGTTCATAAAAATTATCGTGATGGTTGTCATAAATTTAACGTAATTAAAATAATGACAACTTATGTATATATGATGTTCCTAGGTATCAAAGGCATCTATCGAATTGTACAGTCCTGGTAAATAGAGTAATTTACTAGTTGAGCTAGGGTTCCTTTGCTTACTTGATGATGAAGATCCAGACAACTTTGAGAAATTTAGATTCATTTCAATTTATCAATTGAGATGTCTAAAAGTTCCTTGGTCGAAGCAATCAGCTATAATGTCAATCAAACTCCAGCATGATTCATGTTTGGATATGTTTTTGTTGTAATCTCTTATTATATTCTTTTAGCAATGTATGTTTTTCGCAGGGAGGGGAAGGGGTAAGAAAATCGGGCAACAGATAAAGATTGAACCTTGGGCATGCCCTTGGGAGATGACACAGCTCTCCACCTGACCTTCCCCTTTACCTTTCTCTTTTTTTAAATGGTTGTCATGTCCTTATTTACCTGTTGTTTAAAGTTTTGTAACATCCCACCTTCTCCAGGTCCTAGAGTATGATACCCCAGACAGGCTTTTGTTAAAAGAAGAAAGTGCCTTCTCTAAAATGGTTCAAAGTACTGGAGCTGCAAATGCTCAATATCTGCGCAGCCTGGTGCTCGGAGGTGAGGGAGAAGATAGATCTAATGGGGATAGCAGTAATAAGCTTGATGGCCAAAGGAGGTGGTTGGCATCTTCCCGATGGGCAGCTGCAGCCCAGTTTGCCCTTGCCGTTAGCCTAACATCGTCACAGAATGATCTTCAACAACTGGAGATCAGCGACGAGGACAATATTCTGCAGAAAACGAAGGATGCAGTCATAACACTGCAGGGTATATTTGAAGGAAAGCATGATAAAGCTATTGAGGAGACTCTCGAACAATACCAAGTCCCTAGAGATAGATGGTGGTCATCTTTGTATAAAGTGGTTGAAGGTAATGCTCTGTTCCTACTCTCATAACATTCTAGTGCTGGACCTCATTTGCACAACTCACAAAGCTTTTGGGCATGTGCTTATTTGAGCAGGTAACACTTAAATGAGCTGATGTGGCGCTTTAGCCCTCCATTCATTAGGTCGAAACACAGTAAAAATAGTTCTCTGATTAAAATGACCTTCATAGATGATGTAACGTTGTTTATTTTCACTAAATGTCGCCTTGTTCTGTTTCAGTATCAGCATCTTCTCTAGTTTCTAGTGATTTATTATCGGTAGCTAAGACGCAACTTATAATTCTGATGCCAATTAAACACTCCTGTGATTTCTAAAGCTCACTCGTAATTTGTTGGTCAAGTTGACAGGATGTGGGTGTATAGTGTATGCATAACCATGCTAGTTTCTACGCAGCTGAGATCACTTTGACATATTTCATATTATGGTTCTGTGTATGAATGAAACATGCTCAAAACTCACTAACCATACAGCTGAACAAAAATACTGCTGGATTTATTGTTTGAAACATAGAGGTAGAAGGGTGTAACAAAACTGATTCGACCAGCATGTCAAAGTAGTAGATCTATAGAATTAGGTTTTTTACTAACCTATCTTTGTTCCGAACTGTAGTATTGGATATATCATTTTATGGGTATTGTTATTGAGCTCAGCAAAGAGACAAATGCTTTACTACTCTTTATGTTTTACTTATTTTGCTATCTTTTTGTCTTCCACAGGTCTTGCAGTGATGAGTAGGTTGGCGAAAAGTAGGCTTCATCATCCTCAGTACAATTTTGATGACAAAACTATTGATTGGGATCAGGTAGAAGGTTGAGTAAATTAGACGATTCTCATATTTGTGCGACCAAGTCTTTGTAATGCTTCCCAAACCACATGTACAATTCTGCTGCAAAATACTTCATTTCCTCCCCCTCCTAAAAAGGCCAGTTCTATCATGTATGGCATACATCTATACAAAACATTCACACTAATGTAGTGAAGAGGCATTGCTTTTGAGGGGAATGTAACAGTACTTTAAAAGGGGTAATTTCTGTTCTAACTGTAACATAATTTGTGGAATTTTCCAGTCATATAGTGTTTGTCACAATCTCCCACCGTTTCAGTTGTTGCTCTAACGGTATTTTTAATTTCTTTTCTTTTTAGTTATTTTAATTGACAGTGCATACCCCTTGAGTACTATAGACTCCGTATGTATGTGAAAATGAATGTCCAAGCAAACAATAACGGCAAAAATCATTTATACGTGCAAGGATTTTCTGTCTTCTTTGAGTAGCTTCTAGGTGGTGTTTGGGTCACTTATTGGAAAGAGGTGAACGTTTCACATGATACCATGAGGTTGAGAATGAATCATACAGAACCTTATAAATTATTATGTTCGAGACTGGTAAAATTTATTAATTTATAGAGTTAATTTATTGTCGAGACCGTAAAATTTATAATTTATGGAATTAGTATTTATCGATAAATTAATAATTATTATTTTAACAGCAACACTCTTGTCAGACGGTCTTTTCATAAGTTACAAAAAGACAAACCCATGAAAAGGCCCAAAAAACATATTACCTCATTCCCACCTCATTCCACCACCTTCCACACCATTAAGCCACCACACCACGACCAGCCTGACCTCCCCCGCGCCGCCTCTCCCTTCCCCGCGCCGCCTCCCCCTCCCCCGCGCCGCCACCGACAAAACCATCCCCATTTTCATCTTTTTTTTTTTCTCTCACACCCTCTAACGAATTTTCTCTCTCCTCCTCCACCCCCACCACCCGCGACAGCTCCTTCTCTTTCCCCTCCCCTCGACGACAGCCCCCCTCCTATCCGCACCATTTGCGACCCCGGCAACGAGTGTTCGGTCCCCCCTCATTTCTTCTTTTCCGTCCGGTTTGAGCGGCCAAGTGCTCCGCACTTGGGTCCAGACCGTTACTAAAGAGTAAACGGTGCCCCACATGGTGCATTTCCGGCAACAATCGTGACGGAAACGAATGTCGGAGGGGGTGATTGTTCGGGAGCAAAAACTCAGATCTTGGCTCAAAGGAGCATTTTCCGGCCAAACGGAGGTCGGAATCGGGATCTACGTCGAAAATCCAGTGGGGTGAAGTGGTTTGTGGTGAAAACGGTGGTGGTGGGTGGTGGTCAACGGCGGTCAACGGCGGCGATATGGTGGCAGGCGAGTGGCAAGCCGGCAACTGTGTTGGGGGAGGGGGTGATTATAATTTGGGGGAGGGGTAGCTTGGTCATTTAAGGGCTTAAGTGGGTTGGATTAATTGGTCTTTTCATAGTTATAAAAAGACTGTCTTAAACAAGTGTTTGTATTATTTTAAAGAGTTTTTGTCCTATTTAACAAATTTTAAATTATTGTAAACTAAATATTTGAATGGATGTAATAAATTGTTCAAGTCATATGCTGACATTATATAATCGAAAATGATAAAGGGACATTGGTAAATTTTTCCTAGCAAATTTTTGATTTTTTATTAATCTCATGAATTTTAGGACTATATATTACAAGTTCATAAGTCAAGAGCTTTATTTAGAAAATATACTAACATTTTATGCGGAATAAGCACTTTCGGCTTCTAAAACTCTTCACAACTTTATGATACAGTGTGAGAACGCAACACCACAACTATTGGATGCAACAAGAAAGTTAGAGATGAAATCCAATTAAATTTAAGCTTTAAAATAAAATAGACATCTATAGAATCATATTTCATTAAAAGTGTTATCATTACTTTTTAATTAATTAAAAATTATTAATTTTTGATTTTCTTGGGACCCAAAATTATAAAGGAGTTTTCAAGAATATTATTATGTTGTTATTTTATCGATTTTTATTTTTTTATTTCAATTGACCCAAATCGGGACTGGATAAATTTATTATTTTAGAGAGTTTATTAATTTCACGAGTATTAATTTAGAGAGTTTTTACTTAATCTTAAAACCCATACTATATTACCTTACACAATTATTAAAAAGGAAAATTATCGTATTGGTTGTTGGCTAATATGGTTGCTTCTTATTTCAAGAATTTGTATAGTGAAGGTCTATAATCCCCTCCCAACACACTTCCAATATAATTATTTGTTCTTTTTATTTTAATTTATATAATAAATTTAATTGTTGGATATTGTATGAATCAATACAAAATAAAGAAAGAAAGTTTTTTTGGTAAGGTCTGTCATTATAATATTTCAAGTATCTAAATGACGTTTTATAACTGAAGTCGAATGTTATACAATCTATTATCAACAATTAACAATGTATCTCGAGTATTAAGCTTTTTGATCTTGGCATATTATCCCCACTCAAACTAAACATTCCCATACGATAGGAATTACTTTTTTACTGAGTAATCAATTAAAATGAATATATAAATAACCAAAATAAAAGCAAATATTCATTTGAAATTAGCTTAAACTTAAAACACGATTACCCTGACCCAAAAATGACCAGACCCACTGTTGATGAAATGACAACACCAATATACTTAACTATTGAGAGAAACTCTGGCTTCTCTCTAACTTTTATAACATTACACAACTTGGTTTTCAGCTGTATTGTCTTGGAAATGGCAAAAAAGAAGAAAAATAATAGATCTTTGGCGTCACCTAGCTTTCAACATAAGGATAGGGTTGCTACTACATCCCAGTCTAAGAAGGAGATACAAGGGACTTCTCTAGTTTCTGCTAAGAGGAAACTTATTCTTGCTCACAAGGAAACTGAATATCAAGGAGTCTCGAAAAGGGTGTTCGATTGAAGTTCATCCTACCTACACTGGTTGAGGGCAAGCCTCGTGCACAGCTGGAGAAGGAGGATTTTGAAAAAGAGATAGTATATTGGCAATCTTCCATCATCATGCATGTGGTAGCTTACACTCCTTACATATCTCATTTGAAGAAGTTCGTTCTTGACAAGTGGTTGTGTAAAGATGAACCTGTGATTTTTGTGTTTGATTCTGGCTACTCTGTGGCTAGATTTTCATCTAATGTTGAAAAAGATGAAATCTTGGCTACTGGTCCTTACTTTTATAATAATAAACCAGTAATTCTTAAGTATTTGAGCCGAAGTTTTGATCTTTCAAAAGAGGATCTTTCTGTAATTCATGTGTGGGTAAAGCTGCCTAACTAACCTATTGCTTGCTGGTCTGAGAACGCTTTAAGCAGAATTGCAAGTGTGTTGGGTACCCCTCTATATCCAAACCAAAGAATTCGAGAGCAATCTAGACTAAGGTTTGTTAGGGTTCTTGTGGAAATGAATATTACATAGGTGTTGCCAGAGTGTATTGAGATTGAAAATCCTAGTGGCCTGGGGCATTCATTTGCCGGAAGTGGTTTATGAGTGGAAGTCATGGTTTTGTAATAAATGCCTGGCTTATGGTCATAACTGTCTAGAAGAGCAATAGAAGCCTGCTAGAAAAGTGAACAAGAGAAATAAGGCTGCAAAGGGTAAGGTGCTCTTGTCAAAGAGAAGCCTCACCAACCTATGATGCTCGGACGCGGCATTTCCCCCGGCAGTACTCGTGTCGACACGACACGGTACGGGTACTGACACGGAATCCGCGTCGGACCGGCAATTTAGAAAACGGACACTAATGCTCACAACAAAGAAAACTTTTGGGCGATTTGGATCCGGAGTACAACCTGGGTTTTTATCATCTTGCCCTTGGATTGAAACTAACTTGTTTTTTTTGTTTTAATATGTAGAAAACTTATAGGTATATAGGAAACCATGCGAGAAAGTCTGGTGGAGAAGATGAAGGGTTGAGAGATGTTGGGGAAGCTGAAGGGTTTTGGAGCAGAAGATGATATATTGGAGTCACATGGAAAAAATATAGGGGCATGTGAAGAGTAGTTTATAATCTCTTTCAAGAATTAAATAAAATAGCACTGTGTATAAAAAAAATTATAAAAAAATTTAAAGCACTGAAGGTGGTTGATGGGGAATTGGGGATTTACAGGGAAGGGCAATTAGTAGTTAATGTAAATTTGGTTGGAATTTCTTTTTTTTTTTTAGGCAAACAATAGCACTCTTTGTTAAGATCTGGTTGGACCGTTGTACTTGGTAAGATGTGAAAGCCTACACAATTAATGATGCCTTCTAAGAAAAAAAAAAAAAAAAGAGAACTTTTAGAGATAAATTACAATACATTTATACAGTACATTTTCATTATTTCGTATGATGATAAATAAATTGATAATAGTTACCTTTCACTAGCTGATACATGGACTAAAAGGTTTCTCCTGGTTTTTTTAGTTTTTATTGAAATCTAAAACAACACATTTCATATAATGATGTTACCGTGAATCAACTTTGAATTTTGTTTTTCTCTTTGTCAATACCAAAACAAAGAAAAAATACTATATGTAATACATAGCTTTACATGACAAAATGTCATTCTAGGTTACACTCAAGATTTTTTTTCATGTGGTACTTTAATTAATATAAGTGCATATTAAGAATGCAATCGATGTCAATATCTTTAAAATTTAAAATGGAGTATGATGTTACTATTGCACCGGTTTATTAGGACTTGTGCAACTTGTACTAAAAATGAATTATCTTCTTATTTTCATAATCCTTATTCTCAAAATTTGAATTATCTTGTTAATTTCATATGCACCACAACGAACAAACGTTAACTAAAACTAAAAATTATACTAAAGAAGTAAAGAAAATCTCGCACCTTTTTTAAAAAATTCTAAAGTAAAACACAAATAAGTGAATAACAAAATGATAATTATATCCGTTATGTCCTTTTCGAACAGTGGCGGGACCCGACTCCCTGCAGTTTTTTTTTTATTTTTTTGTTATGTTTTAAGGATTTTTTTTTAAATCTATTGTAAATGTTAATTTTTTTACTTGGTCTCCATCGAAATTGAAAGTTTTTGTAATTGCCCCTCCTTAATATAAAATCCTCTGTTTCTATTGCATATTTGACTATTTTGGGTCACTATTTGACTTTAATTTGGCAAAAATACCAACAAAGCAATACGAAAGTAAATTATTAAAACTTATTGTTAAATTATGCCTTTTGAAATAAAGTTTTTAGCTCATAAAATATATTAATACTAAAAATAATGGTCAAAATAGTATATTAGATATCGCACAAACTCAACTTTGAAGAATAAAGAAAAACGAAGGAAATATTGCGCTTACGTAACAAAATATTATAAAAAATAATGGTAAAATATACAATAATCTTATTAACAAAATGTTATTAACATAGTCGGTGCACTCTAAATAAGTTGATCTTGTGCCATTCACTAAGTATCTCAACTTATACACCTTGAAGGTTTGATCATAATGTGTTGGTATACATCGCCTACAAAACCGGAATATAATATGTTGTATACAACTTAAACTCAAACTGAGAATAAAGCATAGTAATTAAGTCGTTAATATGATATCGTGAATATTAGACTTATAGATCGAATTCATAAAGTGTTTCGATAATATAAAAATCGTCAAACTTAAAACACTAGAAGACCCGAATCATAAACCCTAATAGCAATGATTAAGGGTCGATCTTGAAATGCATATAGGCGCTACAATAATAAGATATCATCAAACTCAAAACATTATAAGACTCGAAACTCTAATGTTTATGTTTAGGGTTTAGGGTTTAGGGTTTAGGGTTTAGGCTAAACATAGGTATAACTTAAGCTCAAACACATAATCATACATTTCAATTAACTCTTAATCTCAAAGACCCCATAACCATAAGACAAATAGCTAGATATGTATACAAGTATATAAAATTGAAGCTCGCGATAACTATGATCGAAGGACAATCTTTAAAGTTCGTGATTATTATGAAATCCACAGCTAGTACGAGTTATTTGCAAGCTAATATGATATAACATCTTGTCAGACTCAAAACATCAAAGATGTATATGTATATAACTTATGTTGAATCAAAATTCCAATTAACATTGATACTCGATATTATGTGAGACACGATCGAGCCACAAACTCGTAATCAGGTAAACTAAGTAAAATTATTAATCTAAAGCTCATAACTATGCATTCCGATTAATTTAGTTTCCGATTACTCTCAAATTTCAATTAATCTAGTTTTTCGATAACCCGAAACCAAATTTTAATTTTTTTAGATACGTTACAATTATTTTTTACTAATGATATCACACATGCAACATTGTTCTAATAGAATATTGCACCTACAATGTGACACTACAACTAAAATAAGATATTTCCTTGATATATTATTATACTTTCTAATCACACGTGGCAAGCTAACCGTACAAACGTGTAACGTGTTCATACTGCTCCATATACAAATAGTGTTTGACATCCTTCCAACTTCTAATTGCTCCTGGCTCTAGAAAACTCTTCGACATCCCCATTCTTGTCTTCCCCAAGCTCTTCATCAAACACCAAATTCCCAGCTTATTGTTAGGCCTACAAAAACCCATCAATGGCTTCCCCAATATTCACACTTCAATCACATCAATCTCTTATTTATACTCTATTAAATTTCAAATTCCACAGAAATGGCTTCTCCAAATTCTTTGGTACTCATGACAAGACCGGGCGCGAGGCAGTCTGCCACCAATGATTCAAAACCACTATGGAACCATGTCATGGTGGTTCATGTTCCTGGGAATGGTGGAAATATGGGTTTCCAACTACTGCAACAAAAGAGTTGTTGGGTCATACTCCAAGGTTAAAGCCCATCTTTTGATGTTGCTGAATAACAACGTCGAAATATGCAAGAGCATCTCTGATGAATCCGTGGCGGAAGTTCTGAAAGAGCACACACAAGCTGAAGCAAGGAAATCGAGAGAGGTACATAAAGGAAAACAGAGAGCAGAGTTTGTGACACTGCATCCTGGTTGTGATATTTTGCAACAGAAGAAGAGAAAGGGAACTGTAGCAGAATATTTCAATGTAATTGAAAGAGATGAGGTTGACAAAGAGATGGCCCGAATGTTCTACGTTGTTGCATTGCCATTCGCCTTGGTGAAAAATCCCAATTTTAGACGACTGGTGCAAAAGTTGACCAACTACAAGTTATCAGGCAATGTTTCACCTACTTATAACAGGTTGAGAACAACCTTGCTTGCTCAGGAGAAGGCTCATGTTGATCCACTGTTCCAGCCCTTCAAAGACTCATGGAGGAAAAAAGGAGAATCACTTTGCTCAGATGGCTAGACCGATAGGAAACATCGCCCTCTCATTAATATGATGGCTGCATCCGGTGGAGGAGCTATGCTCTTGAAAGCTTATGATACAAGTGGAAAGACAGAGGATGCTGCGTATGTTTCTATTCTCTTCCTTGAGATAATCGAACAAATTGGGGCTTAGAATGTGGTTCAAGTCATCACCGACAATGCTGCAAATATGAAGGCCGATGTTAAAATTGTTGAGGGTAAGTGTCCTCACATCTTTTGGACTCCTTGTGTGGTTCATTCATTGAACTTGGCTCTTAATAGTATATGTGAACCAGATGCAACCTCCAGCCACTATGAGGAGTGTAAGTGGATCTCAACTATGCTTACTGCTTGTCAAAACATTAGGACTTTGTGATGAACCACCAAAAACCTTTCGACACTTATAAGAAGTATACTCACCTTTCTTTGTTGACAATAGCAGAAAATAGGTTTGTGTTGTGCGGAAAGCGTGCGGATCAACGATGAACTAACTACGAGCAAACAACTAAAAGACACAAGATTTACGAGATTCACTATCAACGTGATAGCTACGTCCTCAAGGCCAGAAAAAATCTTTGTTTATGGTGGTGAGATTACAGATACAAGATGACAAAGATTAGTGTTCAATAAGCCAAACCCTAGAAAATTAGATCTTACTGAAAAAGCCTCTCTTTTTCTCTCTTCTATCTCACTTAATGAAACTAGGGTGTGTTGGGGTGTTTATATATTAAACCCGGA
>CAAKMY010049447.1:0-10027 GCA_901111285.1 Corrigiola litoralis | reverse complement strand
TGTCATGCCACGTGTCGAACTACAATTTGCATACCCACCTTTATATATATATATAAGATAAGTAAAGCACTTGGTAAGGGGAAATAAAATAGAGAAATGCAGGAATCTATGTTAGATAAGTCTGTTAGTTAGTATAATATATTTCCAATGGGTTGTATTTTCCGACAATTGTACAGAATCTTTTTTCAACTCTATGGTTCTCCAGCTCCTATGATTTGCATAATTGAAAAAGAATTTCAACTTTTTGGGATCAATGTTTCAACACGCAATTAAAATCAAAAGATAAAAGGAGGCATGGGCAATCACATGTACTGCTGGAGAGACATGAGGTTTATTAATTTGATTTAGATTGAATTGATATATAGTGGGGGCAAACCAGAAGACATTGCTACCTAAGCAAGGAAAAAAGAAGCAAATGGCTAAGCTTGCTGTGGGGACTTTAATTAGTCCATCAAATGAGTTGTTTCCCAACAGGAGGTTGTAAACTCGAATATGACCGCCCATTTTTGGAATTCTAGCAAATTTGGTTTATATGTTGATTGTTATGTACTTATGAAACAAGAATTTGATTGGTAGTTGGTTATCATTATTCTATTATCAAATTCTTTTGGCAAACAGATTTGTTGCGCTGTGATTACTCTTGTGAAATGTGATACTGGACAACCTTACGGTTTCAGTGTATTTAATCTTGGCAGAACTATGTTATGTTGATAAAAAATAATGATTGTTTTAACTCAATTTTATGACGTCTCTTTATAACAAGATCATCTTATATAATGATATTTAGAAAATCGAAGTCAAAACTTCCTTCATGAACTTGATTTATAGATGAATTAATGGAAATCAAAAGTCATTCAAATTTTTCCTTGTAGTACAATTATTATAAAAGAAGAAAAGATGATTTGGACTTGTGACCTATCACTTACCTGACAACTACTATGGAGATCGGAGTTATATGGAGTGCTCCTTCAAATGTTTGAGTTTACAAACGGAGCAATAAAAGATAACCTTATCATGACTACACGGGGAGTAGCTTATAACTCTTGATCATGGTTGGGAACTTGCTTCGCATCAATTTTTTGGTTGGTTGGACAACAAGAATTGCGTGGACTTACTGATGGATCCTCATGGTCCTCTCCCATTTTTAGTTACACATTGTTCATAACATTCAATGGTATAAGTGAGATGTAGCACAATTTTTTTTTTTGGTACAACGGAAAAGAAAGACAAAACTATATTAAACGAAGCTTGGTAAGACCCATAACGTCTTCCATTAGAACATCATGGAGAATAGCTGGGGGATAATGAAACTCCTTGTACTTCTCCGTCAACCGCACTCCCATATTGGGCAATCTATCTAGTGTAGCATTAGCCTCTTTATAGCCATGTTGGATGACTACCTGCCAGCCACCCTCAGCTCTTGGCGCTAAAAGACAAGGTAAAAGTTGGGGTTCCACGTGGGTGCTGGCTTCGCAAAGAGCTTAACCACCACCTCATAATCAAATTCTCATACCAATTGTTTTATATCCACGGACCATGCCATTTCCCATTCATTGAGGGCTCCAAGGAGCTCAGCTCTCACCGAGGAGAAAATACCACAATCCATGGTAAATGCTTTTAAGAAAGCACCAGTATGTCTACGAAGAATCCCCTGCAACTCCTGCAAATCACGAATTTCCTTTTTCCGCGCCATTCGTGTTGAGCCTCAACAGCGGGAACAGTCTTAAGGAGATGCCACCTCTATGTATGGCCATCCCATAAGTCAGCGATTGTGAGTGCTAATTCCTCATTAGACAACTCTCAATTAGCACTCTCAGTGAGGGGGTTGTTCTCAATCCACCCATGAGTCCAGAAAAAAGTGCGTTGTCCATTTCCGTTACAGCACGAACTCCTTTGCGCAAGATCTCAGTTTTGCAGCTCCATGAACTAGCCCTTTCCACACATTGGATGCTCCATGCTTGGAGTTAAACATGGTGATATCACATCGACCTTGAGCATACTTGTGTCTTAGGACATGCGACCATAAGTTGTTTGGCTCTTTCAGCAATCTCCAGCCAAGCTTAGACATAAAGGTTGTGTTAAACTGCCTCATAAACCTTTGAGATGTAGCAAATTTAACGTGAAAGATTGAATGAATAGCAAAAATGTGTTCAAGATACAAGCAAGCTAGTTATCATTTAATATCGAGTCAATAATTGCGGGGAATTTTTATGCGAGGACGTCCTATAAATGGCTTACCCACTTCTTCTAACATTTTATTGATTCTTTTTTAATAAGGGATTTGCCACTCTCTAGCATTCAACAACCGGAAAAAAAAAAACAACTTTAGCAAGACTTTCTTAATTGGTTATACACTCTACTTATTTTAGTATAAATACTTTAATAATATTTTTGATATAACGAGCATTTGATAGGGACCATATAGCAAATATATCTGTGATCCGAGACTTTAAAGTGTCTGCCTCAAATTAGGGAATTACTCCCTCCGTCCTAATAGAACAGTCCTATTTGATTTTTAACATTATTTAAGGTCATATCTAACTATCAATAACTTAAAAAATATATTTGAAAAAATATAAAAAATTTATCACGCAAAAGTACTTTTATATACAAATCTAAAAATCTAATTTTAATTTTTTTCTATTTTATACAATGAGTTATTAATAGTCAAACAATCACCTCGATGCATGTGCAAAGTCAAATAGGGATGTTCTATTGAAACGGAGGGAATAGTTCTAATTATAGTGTGCTCTAAATGTTACAACTTGAAGAGAATATAATATGTTTGTTGCATACGGTGCTGTGAGTAGACTTTTGATTAGGACTATGCTAAATGCTTAAAGGTTACCATGACCCACGTGATTAAAAGTGCTAATTCACGTGACGAAGTATGGATAAACATAGTTTTGGGTCTCTCTAAGACTCGTAACTACTGGCACAGCGACATTGCGACAACGTTACTGTTTGAGAGATAGCTGAAGTCGTATAGCAACTTCTTTTAGACAAAATTGTATTGGTAAACAAAAGCTCAAAATGTCACTTCCTCATCCAAATCGCATTAATTGCAAAAAAAATTATTGTGTGGAGGGACTGGCAAATCAGGTTAGCAGATATTCCAATAGTAAGCAAGGACGATATGTAGTCGTAATTCTATACCCCCAAATGCATAAATGGAGACGGTAAAAATGTAAAATGTGCCCGTGATATGCACGAGTGGGGCCAATATGGTTAGAACTAACTTTGTACGGGTATTTCAGTATTTGTCTAGTTGATCCACGTTTGATGTTGGTTATCAATAGTTGCACAGTGTTACGCTTAATACAAGATTTATTTCATATATCTGAGAGTATATACTCTAAAGTATATTTGTGTGTATTTTTATGTATTTTTTGACAAAAAAAAAAATCAAAAGTTAATAAATATATCTTAAATTAGACATGAAAATAGGTACTCTCAAATATACCTAATAGTTTGTCCGCGTCATATAGGTACATATGATTAAGACTATGCTATGAACCCATGTTTGATGTTGATTTGACCTAAGTAGTTGTGTTCGTGGTTGACAGTATGAAACTAGTCCTATTCATTCGTAGTCATAGATAGTTCGATTTCGACAATGTCTACCCATTATAAATAAAGATGTTTATCTCTATTATAGGCTAGGTTGGTGATCATTTAACTGGAGAAAATACAAATTTGTAGCTCCATCATGATCTACGTTTTCCAACAAATGAGGCCCGAGGAGACATTTTTTGGCCATTGCTTTAATGCCGATGACAATTTGGAACTTCTCTTTGCTGTCCTTAATGTTCGTCAGTTAATGCATCAACTGTATTCTTTGCTTTGATGCCAGATCGGCATCTTGAGAAAATGTTCCCGGCTTTTCTTTTCTTTTCCTTTTCTCTATCAAATTGAGGCTTTTCTATTAATTATATAAAAACTCTACAATTAGTCATTTACATCATCACAAAAAAATCAAAATAAAGCAAGGCGTGATAAGGAAATGGAGCTCGAACGGGCAAGAGACTTCAGGAGTCAAGTCAAGTCGTAGTGGCCGCCACGAGCCTCTCCAAGTCAGATTCGATTTGGTTCAAACAGGACCTCGATCATCATCACTAAATCCAGGCTTGGCCCAACGATGGCTTGATCATCTACGTCTTCTATCTTTGTCACCATGTACAAGGACTAGACACAACTACATGACAAAGATATTGGTTTTTTTGTATACATTTGGCAAACTCAAGAAAATATTGAGAATTACATGAGTTTGAATGTTTGATAAGGGGTGTTAGGAAGTAAAATACATATCTTTTAAGTATATATGAATGATATTTGTTGATATATTGGGAGCAGCTAATGATGGGCGGAAGGGATTATGAGGATTTGTACTTGTGACAACCCCAAATAGATACAAATTCGAACCATTGATACTTGTTCCTTATCTAAGATATGATACGAGCTAATAGGTATAAAATTTTAAAAGAATTATGTACTATATATTTTGTTAGGATATATGTATATTAATTAGTTCATCCACAAATCTCAAGCATTAACTAAGAATTCTCACATTCGAATCTTACACATATTGTTTTCCATGATAATATATGCCACGTTTCACTATTTACAATTTAAGCAAATGAGCATTTGCATAACGAGTTGTACTAGGGTTAAAATTGTCATAGGCTTATTCCTTTATCGCTTATTATCTTAAGGTCTTGTTTGGCAATGGGTTGATGACTGAAATTGTTGGTTTCTTTGAGCGATCGAAATAAGTCGGCTGTTTTGATTGGTTGGAATGATTTGCTGTTTTGGTTGGTTGAATTGTCTTTGGTAAAATTAACTAAAATTAGTTGACTTATTAGTTGCAAAGTCGGTCAAAAGCCAAAAATCAAGAGAAAAAGCTGCTCTTTATACTTTCTTGAAAAAAGGCTTAAAAGCCGGCTTTGAAGCCAACTAAGAAAGTCATTTACCAAATACTTTTTTTGGCTCGTTTGACCAACTAAAAAGCCAAAAAGGAACAAAAATATCAGCTAAATGTCATTTATCAAACAAGGCCTAGAGTATATTAGGAGTAAAGTTGAATATTTCACATATCTTTCCTTTATTTTTGAGCATACTGAATCCTCCCTTTAAGCCATACTAGGGCTATGTTTGGTAAAACTGACTGTACCAAGTGACTGGAAACTGAAAAGGTGCCTGAAAACTGAAAAGGTGACTGAAAATTTAAGGTGACTGAAATTTTTGAATCAGGTCCATCATGTAGCTTATTATTTCAGGTGACTGAAATCCATTTCAAGTAGCGTTACTAAACGACCTTAAAATTCAAGCTATCTGAAATTTTGGTCAAATTAGACAACCTAGTCAAATAAGGTGACTGAAATGTCTAACCAAACACACTCTACGTCGAACTAAAACCTATATCAATTATGTGGCATGTCAATAAGAGGTCCTCCGACCTTTGGTGTAGTGCTCATCGAGTCCAGGTCGAGCCATCCCTGTGCTACCAATTGATATGGGAGGAACAACTTCAGTGCAGTGCCGTCAAGTGTAGTCTGAACAATAGCTATAATGGCAATTTAAAAGGGGGGAAAGAAACACCTAGGGGAAGCGTCATCCAAATACATCAAAATGAGGGTCCATACTAAAGGGAATTGACGATTTAGATTAGTAGCCTATTACCACAAGGCTAAGTTGGCGGTTTATACCACTAAAGCATGACTTTATTAAATTGTTCTTGATCAATATTTACAACGAAACAATTTATGCTCTTGCTATTGTACAGTACAAATTTTGATAGTGGTTATAATGGTAGAAAAATCATCAACCAACCCTTTGTGTTTATAATGGTAGAAAAATCATCAACCAACCCTTCGATCACAAAATCTATCGATTTATAAGGAGTATCAACCAGAAAAGACTTAGTTGGACAAAGAATCATATCTTATGCTTTTTAAAAATTGAAATAAAGATTGATATATGGCACAATACACTGATGTCAGTGGCGGATCCATAAAATAATTTAACCGGGATCACTTTTTTAAGTGGAGTCACTTTTTTCTCTAAGTGGGATCATGAATGATGCAAACAAATGATTTTATCAGATAAATTCTCTTTATTCATATAAAAAAATTCTCCAAAATAGGGTCCAAAGACCCCCCTACAAAGGTGGATCCGTCACTGACTGATATACAACACAAGGGGAAAAGAACCCACCAATATAGGCTATGGTACAAACTGACGCGGTGTGGAGAGTCATGAAGTGATGAAACAGTTACTAAAAATAGATTTGGGTGAAGTAGGAAGAGAAAAGGGACCATGTTTAGGATGGAGCAAACCTCAAAATATGAAATAGGCTCAAAATACGAGCACACAATTCACAATGAGCTTGCCTTAATTTTCAAGCATTAGTTCATCCTAACATGTGACGAGTGTCGATAGAAATTGATAAATACGTCATGAACACAAGACTTTGTAAAGAACAAGAGATAGTAGTACTAATTGTAGTAAGTATTGTCAATTTCTATGGAAAAGTTAGAAATTCAATTTTTATCTATTTAGATTCAAGAAGAGATTTTTATCTATTTAGATTAAAGAAGAGAGCACATGGCGTAGACCTTGTTTGGCATTTGGTTGTTTGTTGTTAGTTGGAAATATCGGTTTGTTTAAGCGGCTAAAATAAGTTGGTTGTTTTTACTGATTGAAATGGTTGGCTGTTTTGTTTGGCAGAAATAAAAAAGTAAGTTAAACTTATATGAACTTATTTTATTTTTTTCAAAACTTATTTTTTCATGAATAATTAAACTGAACTTATTAGAACTGAACAAACTTTAATATAATTAAATTGAACTGAACATAACTAATGAAACAGAGTTGAAACTTATATAAAGCCTTCTTATATTTGATATCTAATTAAATAAGATAAGTATAGTAGAGATATTAGGTGAATTGAAGCAATAAATTGAGCTAAATTGAACTTTAATGAAATGGACACGTTCTTTTCACTTTATTTTTACTTATCTTATTTCCGTCAAGTGTCCTTTTAAAAAAAACTCCCTGATTTTCACAACTTTTTTTTGAACTTTTTTTCCGTATTTTTTCTAAATCGTATTTGTATAGCTTAATTTTTCTTTTCCCAATTATTTTTTTAATTTTCTTATTTTTTTTCCTTTTTTCTAAAATTTTCAAAATAATTCTTAAGTAAGAATTTTACTTCATTTTCCTTATTTTTTAAATTTTATTTTATTTTTTTGAAAAATAAGTCTTATACTAATGAATTGAATTGAATTAAATTTGTAAGTTGAAGAACTTGACCAAACTGGTAAGTTGATCTAAATTATCTAAATAAACTAAACTAGCGAGCAGAACTTAATTAACTAAACTAGTGAACCGAACTAAACTAATCTAATGAGCAATACTATACTGAACTATTGAATTGAACAAAACTAGTGAGTTGAACTAAACTAAACTAAACTAGTTAGTTGAATTGAAAAAATGACTTAAACTAAACTAGTAAGTCAAAATGAACTAAACTAGTGCCCTGAACTAAAATTAATATTTTTTTTAATATGATAGTTTCAATAATGATGACGATGATGATGGTGATGATGATGATAATAACAAAAATAATAAATTTATCATTATCTGAATAATTCTTCATGTATAGCAAAAAACTAGATATTAATATTAATAATATAAAAGATAGCAACAATAGTACTAAAAGGTCGATATTGGGTTGAGTGACGAGCATGACAACCGTCTGCGGCATGCGGACTTGTTACTTTACTCTTATAAAGGAGGGCTTGATGTTTGTGTAGATCTCACAGGTTCATCTCCTCTCACACAGTCTAGGATGAATGACTTCGTTGTTGGTCGGGTGGTTGTTGATGCTGCAAAAAGGAAACGCGCCAAGTATCATGCTTAATGTTCGGCAATTGGTTATGGTTTCCTTCCTTTTCCCTTTTCTACCTTATGAGTACTAGATAAGGATGTTGTTGAGTTGCTTAAACGGATTAGGCAGTTCTCCATGGCTCAATATATTGGTGCTCGTGTTGCTGCTTATATATTTACTAGGATTAGCTTTGTTATTGTTACAGGGGTGGGGGCTCACATTGTGTCTCGACTCCCCTCTAATTTTTTGTAAATATTTTCTTGACACTTTCATTATAAAGATAACTAGTAATGATAATTTATTATTATTATTATTATACTAATATAAAAAACTACTAAACCTCTAAAAATCCACTAAGCAGTCATTTTGTATATTTTTTTCCCCAAAACCGTAGAAAGCACGGACTACATATTGCCTAGGGCTTAGGACTAAAATCATTGGGTCATGTATGCTAAAGAGGACACATACCAAGTGGGAATGAATAAATATTCAGAGTGTTATTAGATCAATTTTCAGTTGTAGATTTCCCCATCTAAAGGACCACTTATTTAAGCAAAAGTTAGGTTCACTTTACTCCACTCTCGATGGAATTGTAGATGCCAGTGAAGAAAAATTCAAAGGAAGAAGACGAGATCCTTCAAGCGTGGGCTTTGGATTAATGTGCCACATGTGGCCCTGTACTTCAGTACTACGGAGTAGTATTTCTTCATGTTTGGCAAATTTATGTATGTACTAATATGCATGCATCACAATTCTTCTTCCGTAGGGTCAGAAGACAAATTTTCTTCTACGTGCCATATAGTCTTAGACGGCAGGCTTTCTAGCCTCCCTTGATACGATGCTGCTTTACCAAATAACTTGACTACCCTTTCTTCCTTTGGTTTGCTCGTAATTCTGACTTGAATAAGAGTAGACCTAGCAAATTGGATAGTTGGATCAGGTTTGGATTGGCCAAGTTTGGCATAGTCATGAATAGATCGGGTTATTTTGGATTTGGGTCCAAAATGTTGAAAGTTGACTTGAAATTTCAAGCTACTAGTTAGTTCGGATTAACCTATAAATCATGCATATTTTTTTTCTAAAAAACATTACTTTAGTTATAAAAGTAGACCAATATTTTACAAACTAAATTTAAGAATAGTAGTGACTTCCAATCCCATCAAGTGGCATCTTCTATCTAGGAGATCTGTAAAATTCTCCCTAAATGCATGATCATTTGACTAATTTGATCAATAGCCATATAAAGACATTGGTTCATCATTGTTTTTACTTTAATCCGTTTGGATACAGTGGAACAAGTATAGTTGCGAAAAAGGGTACAAAATGATTAAATTTGTACAACTTCTAAACAGGTTAAACTCTCAACGATTCGGCCAACTTTGCTCCTCATCGATTCACCATGTTTAACAAATGTTTATATAACTTAGTTGCATCTCTTTTTCGCAATGACGTCGCCTCAATTATTCCAAAATAGAAAACTGAAAAATGTCTCTATCGAATTTCAAATGCCTCATAACTGGTCAACAAACATTTTTATATTGTGGTAGGAATTTTCTTCTTCCTTAAATAAGATAATTTTTTTGAATATACACTTCCTTAAATCTAAGTAGACATTGATATACATACAAAACTAGCACTTCCTTCAACACAATTTTCTAATTCTTAGGCAAAAAATTTACTCGCTCAATTGTTTCAAAAAAAAAAAAAAGTCTCCATGTCATAAACTAATAAACATATAATGTTCAATTAAATTCTTGCAATATATTTTCACCATCGTTTTCACTAATATGAAGCATACAAAAAGAGTTCAAGATTAATTTATTATTTTGTCTTCACATATGAATAGCTCGTATGACACTATTTTTTTTGGTCACTAATTGTCCAAGACAAGAGAATATGAAGATTCGTATTAGAATTTTTTTTTACAAGTTAAGCTGAGAATTACCGAGCCAACGTCACTCATAAATTATTTATTTGTTTATCTTGATGAAAAGTGGAAACTTTTTTACCGTTAGACACACCTCAGCATTTTATTTAGATATAAGTTTCTGCCAAGGATATTATATTTTCATAATATTTTCCATTATATAAAAAGGAAAATTTCATAAATGGTGCCCCAAGGTTAGGCGTAATTCACAA
>CAAKMY010049431.1:0-11182 GCA_901111285.1 Corrigiola litoralis | reverse complement strand
GTTTTCGTGTTTTGGCGAGGTGGGGCATAGGTGGGGCAAGGGACGGGGTGGGCTTAGAACGGAGAGGTGAAAAAGGGGGGGAAACAAAACATGTAAGGGCAAAATTGGAATAAATGGCCAAATTTCACTTAAAGGTACCGATTTGCTATGACTTTCATCATATAAGGTACTTTTTTATACCAAGTAACATATAAGGTACTAAATTGCAAAAAACCTAACATATAAGGTACTTTTCGCATTTTTTCCTAAATTTTACTACTGTAAATTACTACCATTTTTCTTTTACCCTTTTCTACCAATTTTTCAACTTATTTCTACTAAAGTTCACATATTTGGGAGCGGCATCCGCTACCGGCTACCCTATGCTCCCTTCTATCTCCGCCCCTGGCTACAAGAAGGCTTCCGCCCGCCCAAGCACGGATTAGGCGGGTCGGATGTATTCAAGTATACAACACATTATGAGCAAATTACCGTATGAACTCTATATTATACATGCAACCATTAACAAACTACTAAAATTGAATCAAACCAACATGCACATAAAAACTAAAGCAAACAAGCAAGAAGCAAAACGAAAGAAGAGAAATTAAACTTACTGAAAGCAGTAGTAGCAAGGCTACCATTGGGGATATAATCATAGATAACAAGCTTCTCATCAGAGCCCCAGTAAAACCCACGAAGACGAACCAAATTCGGGTGTTTCACCTTACTAATCGCCTTCACATGCCCTTCGAAATCCTTCAACTTATCACACCCAACCTCCCCCAACCTCCTTACTGCAAATGTAGTCCCATCTTGCAACACTGCCTTGTACACTATACTCGACCCGCTCGCTCCCAATATATACGCCGACGCCTTCAACAGCGTCTCGACTTCCATTTCCGTCTCTCCGTCCACCATCACCAACGACCCACCACCACTACCACCCTCACCACCACCACCATTTTCTTGATTCTTCTTCGTCTCATCACCGTTATCATCACACCCGCCATCATCACTCTCGGAGCTAGAACTAGACTCCGTCGTTGCGCCTTCCTCGCTTTCTACTCCACCTCCTCCTCGGAGGCATTTACTCAAACACTTGGTGCGCATCTTGCCGTTCGCCACCGCGGTTGTCGTGGCAGTACTATCAATATGTACCAAGAAATGATCATTGCTCGCCTTCTTCCCGCCAAAATGACCCTTCTTATCATCATCATTAATTTCATGCTCTCGCTTATTTTTCCGCTTTCTGAGCTGATACAGGTAGAGAATCACAACTCCTAAGGCCGCAACACCGGCTAAATCCGCCAGAATTATACCCACAATTGTGGCGGGTTTAAGCCCGGTGTTGCGACCACTCGCAGTTCGATTGGGTTGGTCTGAGCTCGAGCCGACAGACCTCGGTATCACCGCAATGGCGGGCGATATCGAGGCCGAGACATTCGGTGGCGTCGAAAGCGTTGAGGGAATTACACACGCATTCCTCAACGGCTTCCCACATAAGTCCAAATTCCCGGAGAAAAACTCCGGGTTTTGTCCAACCAGAGGTCTCAAGTTCGGGACCTCGCCCGTCAAATTATTATAAGACAAGTCAATAGTAGCATTCTCCGCCGCTCCGGCGACAAACTCCGGCGGTATAACGCCGGAGATTCTGTTGTACGACAGATTGAGGTACCTCAAGCTGGGCCCCACACCGAGTTGACTCGGTAGTGACCCGTTGAACGAGTTAGAAGACAGGTCGACAACCTCAACAGTGGGTAAAAAATCACCAGGGACATTTCCGGTAAAATAATTACCCTTGAGGGACAAAACGGTCAAGTTGTCGAACTTGGTAGTAAAGTTGTCGGGTATGGGCCCACCAAGTGCGTTGTCGGATAAGTTAAGGAAGTTTAATGAGGAGTGTGAAAAGTCAGGAATGCCCCCAGAGAGAACATTTGAGGAGAGAGAGAGGAGTTTAAGGTTAGTTGAGTTAAATAAGGTTGTTGGTAAAGTACCGTTGAGGGAGTTATTGGATAGGTCAAGGTGTTGGAGGTGTTCCATGAGGGCGAGTTCGGGTGGTATGGACCCTAGGAGTTGCTTACTAGGGAGTGATAAACTTATGACCCAATGGTTGGTGTCGCACCCGACACCGGTCCATGAGCATGGGTTCTCGTCTAGGTAGTCCCATGTGGTCAGGACCGATGTCGGGTCGCTTAATGTGGCGTATTTTAGGGCTAAGAGCGACGTGCCGTCCGAGTTAAGTGCACCAACATGGACAAGTGTGTTGTGGTGTAGAGAGGAGAGTAATGTGATGAGGAACATTGTGGTTAATGTTGGTAGTGTGAGTGTCATTTTTTTTGGTTTGGTTCATTGAGAAGGGAAGAGTATAGGGGGGTGAAAAAGAAGTAATGGGACTAATGAAGTAAAGAAGAGAGGTTGAGCAACTTTTTGGTGTGTGAACAACTATTAAGAGTCTTAGGTGAGGTTGTTTTGGTAGACCAAAAATGCAAGGGAGGGTGAAATTATTTTGGTGTGTGTATGTGGTGAGTAGTATGGTTTTAATGTGGAGGTGGTTCTAGTTTGGTGATAATGATGGGGAGGTTAGGGGGTTTGGGTCAAGATTGAGCAAATTTGGGAAAGTAAAGACTAAAGAGGGGGTATGTTTGTTGGCTAAACAGAAGGGAGTGAGTGTCGTGGGTGAGGTTTTATTGTGGAGAGGGGAGAGAGAATCTTTGAAGTTTTTGGTAGAGGACATGATATGAGTTGGTAGATATCAGAGATTTTGCAGGTAGGGGACTTGTTAGTAAATGAAGGTTTCCCACTTTCCCATTGACTTCACTGGCTTCAAGTCCTTGGACTGTAGCATTATGTGCAGGGAATTTATAGCATTACAGAACAATAGTGATGTAATCTGTATCGTCTTGAATCACTATGGTTGTTCTTCATTTATAATTTTTTTTTTATTCTTTGGGAGTATAATGAATTGTTTGGTAAAATTTGGAAACTTTTGTAGATTAGTCTGATTTTTTAGTGTTCTTGAATTTTTTGGTTTTTTTATATTTTGGGATATTTAAAAACTTTAGAGAATTCTTGAGGATTTTCTATAATTGTTTAGGAGTTTTAAGAACATTTTGGTTTTTTTGTGGTTTTTTTGTGGAGGGGAGCTTTTGGGGGTTATAAGGATTTTTTATGAGTTTTTAAGATTTTTATTTTTTATTTTTTTTAATGACTTGTAGTTTTTATGGATTATTGGGAACTTTTATGTATTTTTCTGGATTTTTTGGTAGTATTTCAGGATTTTGTTTTAAGGATATTTCTTACTTTTTTGAGATTTTCTTGTACTCTTTGGAAATGTTTGTTGTTCTAAGTTAATTTTTTGATTTGTTTTTTGTTTTTTTTTGGGGATTTTAAGATATTTATTTTTAAATAAAAAATACCCCCATCTATATTGTCACGTAAGCAAAAATAACATGCACATGTGAAGGTTTCCACAGAAAGACCCCTCAGTTCTGGCAGAATCTGTTTGATATCCACCTGCTGCCTTCTTCGATCCGGAATTCCCAGCAAATACATGGAGTAGGTAGTGACCAAAGGTCACCAAAAGCGAAATAGAAATGAATACGTCACCGGACATGAATTACATTTAACCTTAGGGCACCATTTATGAATATATTCTCATTTGTTGACAAGTACTCTATGAATATCCATTAATTCTTGACATTATTTTCTTCACATTTGCGATGTCATAATTTGACCATCAACAACTTGACATATAATATCGAAAAAACTTATAAATTTATGATTTGTATCTAAGAGTACTTTAAATAGTATATTTGTTATAATTTTCTAAATTTTATGTCTGATTATCAAAGTTTAATCTCGAATAATGTTTAAAAGTTAAATGTTTAAAATTGGTGGATATGAAAGAAGTATAACGTTATATCCTCTAACTCATAACTCATAATTAAGGACAATCACTCTTCTAACCCAAACTCTTTTGTTGTATACTTTAAACTATAAAGCATCGAGGAGAGTTATATATGACTATGAGTTACGATTTATCCTCCCTAAGAACATTATATGGCAGTGCATTTGTGGCCTTTTTGTCTTCTCTCTTTAGTGGGGGAGTTATTTCATGCATCCAAGTCAGATTACAGTGTATGACGTGGATTCCATGTGGCAGACTTTATATATGACATGGCATTTTATGTGCCATGTTTTTGGGCTTGCAACGCTTTTAATTTCAATGAAACTAGATTCTAGATAGATTGGATGAGTGTAATTGAAGCTCAATATTTTTCTCATGAATAATGCAAAAAGATAAAATGGATAACCGTAGGTTTACTAACGCCGCAAGAACAACATGATTTCTTAAGCTTTACTTCAATCCAAATTCTATGGAGCTAATTACGACCACAACTATCATAGTATCATGCAAATGTATTTCAGGAATGAACAAGCATTGATCATTTTCGTTTGGTCGTCATCATTACGGAGTAAGTATGAATCTTTCCGTATACTTCTGCATGCAGCTCTATATATTGAGTATGCTACTAACATAAGGAACAACCTTAAGATAGGTTGAAAGTTTTCTCGAATTCTTTTTATCTCCCCATTTCGTCCAACCCCCCTTTTGTCTAGTCACAGTAAATTAAATGATTCGCACTTGAGGGGAAACATTATCCTGTCATAAAGCTCTTACTAGGCCTTGCAATCATTTGTGATACGGAGTATATATGAGGCACAATGGGCAATCATATCATCAAGCCACAGAGGATATTCATCGTGCACTAGACTGGGAAGAGTAGAAATCAAAACATTACCCCCCCCCCTTCTTGTCATAAATTCATAATAGAGCTGAGATTACTTTAGTTCAATTCGTTATCTTATACTTCGTATTTGATTATCACCTACTTTTGTATAATTATTCTTCAGTAGCATGATATGGTTATGTACGTTGAGCTCAGAATTGCTCTAACTTTCCAGCTAATCTTGCCTGCACATCTTCAAACTCAAGTATTTCATCTTATCATCTATACCCTGCATTTCTATATCTATCAGCTCAATTGTACACAGTTAATGACTACTACGTACTAGATTTGAATATGCATAAGGTTCGTTATCATCAATCAGGTAGAGGTAAATTTGGCCGTTTGGGACAATCTCATACAATGGAGTAGAATTTGATGATAACTTAAACAAAAGAAAAAAGAATTTGGTGATGTAGTTGCATGGATTAGGTGGATATTTTACATTTATGGAATATAATTCTTTTAAATTTTTAATATCATCAATTTTAAAAAATTGATATCTTTTGTTAAGATTTGGAGGAGGTTTCAACCTTGAAAGTATCATACTGTCACCGTCCAGTGGAGCACTGAACGCTTAAATAGTCGAACGTAAACATCCTTAATACAGTTTGTTGCTTGGTTTAACTGCAGACACAATGGAGTAGTTTGCTTCAAGGGTTGACTAATTTTTGACAATCAATGAAACTCTTAACATCATAGAATCAAATCATTAGCAAATGATCTTACGATTCTCGCTCAGGCAATTTAATGGGTATACAACACAAACAGATCGAAATACTTTGTTTAAGGTCATTTTCTACTGTTATAAAAAAATTGCTAGATGTCGAGAGTCAAATTCAAGTCAACCCTTATGAGCATGAATTAGTTAAATAGCAGATGCTTAAGTAAAAGACGCTAGGAATATCGTCTTCATGGCTAGAAACTTGTACTCTCGATTCTGGAACTACTACTCCTTTGGTTTGTAATATTATATGAGAGGGAGTGCGCAAAATTTGTAACAATTAAATAATTTAATTCAAAAATCCTCCCTTGTTAGAAAAAATATATGAGTTGGCAGATACTCAAACTCCAAGGTGAACAATTGGACTGCTCATTGCACCCAATGCAACTAGAAAAAGAGTTTCCATTTAACGTTTCCTTCTTTCTTTTCTACTTTCATAAAAATGTTCACTCTTCAAGCTTTTGAAAAGCAGTCAACGATATATATACAGTACTCTTCAAGCTATATGCTACGTAGTATTATGCTAACCATATAAGTTCAAGAGGTCCTCCAAGCTCATGTGATGTTGAATCTTCGGGAGTAAGAAATCAGCAAAGAGATCAAACAACAAAATGGTCATAAGACACGAACCTCAACCCAACAAATAACTTTAGTTCGGACTACTTTCAGCATGTATTATCCTGATCATCTAAAAACCCATTCCTTTCTTAAAAAACATATTTAAACCTTAAACTTATACAAGTGTCAAATATTCGTAAATCACGTGTACTTAGCCTCTTTTTTGCTGGCTCAGCAGATACATTTATATAGTTAACAAACATATACAGACACATGCAAACTTTTGTATAAACGGAATGACTCTCAAGTAGCTGGTAGCAGATAGTCAACCGAATGAATACTAGGTTGAGAACTTGGAATGATGATTAATTAACAGTTTAACATGCATGAATCTTCATTCTTCAGGTCCGTGTGGTGTAAAATACTACTTATTATTAGCTACTAGATAGTATGATATTGGTACTAGAGACATAGGTTACCGCCCCCGTGACGCCGTGGACAGCACTCTTTCCAATTTCCAAAACCTTTGGTTTTTTGTAATTTTGCGGAAAATCTAGTTTGCATGTTTAGTGAAACTTCAAGGCTTTGGACCAGAACATGACCAGGTCACTGCAACAGCTCCAAATTTTGTTGAAAATGTAAGTCGTCTGTAGATGACGGTAATGATATCCAACCCACTGTCTCAATGTATTTCATCTTTTCATCTTGTCTTTTTTTTTTTTTTTTTGCGTAAGGAAATAAATAATAGTTTGCCTCTATATATGATAGATCTAGCCCACATCATTCTTCGGATAAGAGAAGTCAAGTGAATATCATGTGACACTAGTACTACCTTGGATATACTAACAAGAAGCAAACCAATTCGGTAATATTTCCATTTTAAAAAAATTAGTGAAACCTTTGCTCACATCGATGAAAACTTCAATTCATAGCAAAATCTATAATGGTTGCTGTAAGATCATGAAGACCGATTACCTAGCGGAGTGTTAACCTATAGTGTTTATATTTTGGCTTAGAGTGGACAATTCTATTAAATGTTGATAAAAAGTAGAAGTTATTAGTTAATTAACTCATTTTTTCCTAAGTATAATCTTAAATTGAAAATTAACCATATTTTCAGATAATTTATGTCATAACTCATAAGTAGTGTTGGAAAAGTTTTATCCGACCATATATAATGGAATGGTACGCCAATCACAAATATAAATCTTTTAGCAAGATAACTTTGATTTGGGCATGTTTGGGAGCATTACGACATAGTAGACGCTTTTACACCGTAAAAAAGACCGTCTACTTTTATAGATATATAATCATTTTATAAGTATACGTATAAGCGGCAATTGATTAATTACTAGTATATTGTATAGGCTAGTAATTCTAATATATATGAGATGGGTTTAATTTTTCGTTTATGTTGATATCGATTTTCAATATATAACCTTTTTACAAGGAGACTTCTTGATCCAATGCAATGTTGAAAAGAAAGATATCGATATGCCTATACAAACTGTTGACCAAGCTAAGAACCGAAAACCATTATATAGTCGATTTAAGTGTAAAATAATTACGAACCGTTACAGGGCTCCATATATGGAACAAATACTTAAAAATAAATCTCCGAAAGTGGAACCACAAAACCCACGTCAACTAGGGTTGCACCAACTAGATCTGAAAGCGGGAAGAAAATAGTTAAAGGCCGCCCCTAAATTTAAGAATAAAGACGGATTTTGGGAGGAAACAAGAGAGGAAAAGGATGGGAGGGGCGGGTATATGGTTCTATCAAAGCGACTATAATACGCGACGCATATGACATACGTCGAAGCATATAATAAGAGATTAATTTTCAACCATTGATATTAGAGATTAAATATTAATCGTTAGATCGATGAATTATACCTATTATTAAATATAATTTAGAAAAATTTATAAATTCATCTAACAATATTTTCAATAATTTAAACAGCTCCACTTTAATTTCTTTAAAAATATTTAAAACACCTAAATAAAGAATTATATTAAGGCCGCCTGAAGCTACCGAGACCATCCACCGCGAATACCCACCCAACTTGTCGGACCACCCATTCCCCCTCCCCTACAACGGCGGCCTTTTCACACCCGCTGGACTGCCATGCCCCACCACCCCTTCCCCCACCCAGAAAACCCGCTTGCACCACAAAAGACCCTGACCCGCTGGCGCCACCCCCCCCGCCCCCACCACCGGACCAGTCCCCTTCTCCTTCCCTACCGTGCGCCCTCTTGCCTCCCTGCCATCGTTCTTCCTCCTTCTTTTTCCATAGTGTCGCTTTTTTCTCATCCCTTCTCCTTAAACCGCCTGACATCGCTAAACGAAAATGAAAGGCCCAGCTCCGGTGGGGAGGGGGTGGGGGAAAATGTAGATGGGCGGTAAGGGGGAGGGGTGGGGGAGGAAGAACGGTGGAATGGGAAGGGGGAGGGCGGCCGGTGAAGTGGGGAGAGGAAGGGTGCTTAGTTCGGTGGTGGGTTCCGGCAGAGGGTGGCACTGGTTGATCCGGCGTCGGTCGGTGGTGGGTGGTGGTGGGGATTTGGGGAGTAGTGGGGGTGGGGGTAGGGGTAGGGTTCCCTCAACATGAAGGATGATGATTAACTTTATTTTTCAGTAAGGTGTTTTTAGTAATTTTTATTGATTATAATGATATTGTAATAATTATCAACAGTTTCATTAAATGGATTTTGATATTTTATTAAATTATATTTTATTGTTATTATAACTAATTAATCTAACGGTCATTCTTAGATCTCTAATATGAACGGTCTTGATTCGTTCTCTTATTATATACGTCGATGTATATCATATGCGTCGCATATTATACAATTTTTAATGGTTCTATACAGAGATTGATATACTGCATGTATGCCACAATATATGATTTGTATCAGACAGAATACTCATTTTACGTACGGAGTAATAATTGCTGATCGAAGTAGCATTGTATAGCCTAATGGGCAATATCATGACTTTATATATCATTTCCTTTCTCATCTATGCTATCCATTACTCCGTATGTTTAAACAAGAAAACCACTAAACTTAGTTTTCTTATAGGATTTCATATTTAGCATTGATCTTTTCTATTACCTTTCATTTGACTTGAAAAAAAAATCATAAAATTTTCATCATCGTACATTCGTACGTAGCTAGTAAACATGCAAAGGGACGAATTCGACTGCATGAGAAAAGTAACCCAATTTATTCATTGTTTCTTTAATTTGTTGGACAAGATCACTCCACCGACCATAAAGTAATTATATATAGCTTAATTATCATAGCAACAGAAAAAAAAATGGCTTAGATCAAACAAGAAAGAGTAGCAGGGCTACTCTTAACTATTTGACGATGTTGAGAAAGCATTCGATCGATCCCCATTAGTCCATTACTTGCAAGCAGGTAACGGTCCACCACAAAGGCACTTATTGTGAGAAAATATGCTTGGGTCGATCTTCTTAAGACGTCGACCATTCGGAATTGGACCACATAATTGATTATAACTCAAATCAATGTGGATAGACGGAAATATTCGGTAGAACAGTTTCGGAAGAGACCCATATATCTTATTGTGGCTAAGACTGATATAGAATAATTGTGGGGGAAAGTAGTCCACATTTGAGAAATTGAACTTCAAACGGTTGTAGCTGAGGTCTAGTTCATTGAGGTTTGTGTTGTTGGCAAACAAAAATGAGGCATCCCCACTGAGTTTATTATGACCGAGCCTCATTCTATCTATACTAGTACCGCCCAATGACTTTGGGAGTGATCCGGATAACTGATTTTCGGAGAGCGAAAGAAATGATAGCCCACGGAGAAGGCCTAGAGATGCTGGTATGCGGCCAGATAGATTGTTGTTGTTGAGATTAATGTGAGTTATTACTGAAAGTGGCTGGCCGATGGAATCAGGTATCGGACCAGATAAGTTGTTGTCGTTGAGTGCAAGGAAATCGAGATTGATTAGGTTGCCCAAAGTGGGGGGGATCCGGCCAGAGAGTCTATTCTCCGAAAGGTCGAGAAAAGACAACCCTTTAAGTTGGCCTATGGAGTCAGGGATAGGGCCGATGAGCTGGTTTCTGGAAAGAGTGAGTTCGCCCAAGTTCGTGAACCGGCCAAGGGACTTAGGGATCGGGCCACTGACATTGGTGTTAAAGAGCATAAATGAAGTGAGGTTGGTGAGTTTACCAATGTAAGAAGGTATCGGACCGTAAAGTTGAGGGATATTAGTTAAGTAAAGATTAGTAAGTGAAGGGAGACGATCAAAGAAAGGTGGGATTGTTTTGTTAATATCTTCGGCTGGACCGATCTGCAAGGAACTGACATGGCCTTGTCCGTCGCATTTGATTCCATCCCATGGCCCTGAAAAAAAATCGCCACAACATTCTCTTTGTGGATTGTTTGGGTCCCAAGACGCAAGAGAGCCAGGGTTGCCCAAGTGTTGTTTGATAAGTAGGAGGATTTTTGTGTCGTCTGGATGACATGAAGCTTGTGCGTGAACGCTGAAAAGAAGGGAGACAAGAAGGAACAAAGGGAGTGACACCAGTAGCTGGTTGTGCATGCAGAATTTTGGTGGACTCATTGTATGTTCTTTAATCTTTATTATCAATGGTTTAATTTGGTAATTCTAGACTGAAGGTGAGCTCTTTATATAAGAATTCCGAGCCGAAAACAACTATGGTGGGACAGCCTTTTCGAGGAAATTGACGTTGATTATAGATTCAGATCCAGCACATAAACATCAAGATCGATCATAGTAAGTCCTTAAATGTACTCCATACTCCATGGTTTGCGACTTTGAAGTCAATGGGGGTGCATTGACCTAGGAGACTAGGAGAGTTTACTTTTTACTTTAAGTACATGCTGCATGCATATAGATCTCTCACTGCCACTTCACAATTTGACATAAAAAAGAAAGGAAACAAGGGGATTGCTTTGTTCTCCTTCTTCTGTTTTTTTAGGAAAATTTATTGGGAATAATCCCTACTATGCACGTTCCGCTTTTAATAATCCCTACTATGGGTTATTCCAGAATAATCTGTACTATGCCACATCTATTCCACAAACAGACCCCCACCCCCGAACCTAAACCCCAAACCTATAATTGACCCGA
>CAAKMY010049404.1:0-17839 GCA_901111285.1 Corrigiola litoralis | reverse complement strand
TTACGGTGTGTTTATTGTTGGATTGTAACATGTGAGTAATGAACAAAACCAATGGTTTGGGCTATGCCTCGGCTACTTTTTGCCCATATTTTTGGTCCATTCTTTATTATATGTGTCTAGGTTTTCTCCCGTCAATTTTCATCCGAATTTATTTCAGAGCGGAAATGAGGTTTTTTCGTGGGTTATGATCCACAAAACCTGGTTTTTTCGGTCGATTGATGTTTTCCGGAAAATGTTCCGAAGGTGACCGGGATGTTCCTAGGGTAAACCGGGGCATAATTGTAGTATATGACAATGTTATTCTTCTTTTTTGATAGATTTACGATGTGTTTATCGCTCGATTCGAGCATGTGAGTAATGAACAAAATCGATGGTTTAGGCTATGTCTTGGCTACTTTTTGCTAATTTTCTTGGTCCATTATTCATTATATGTCTCTAGGATGCCTCACGTCAATTTTCGTCCGATTTCATTTCAAGGCTGAAACGAGGTTTTTTCGTGGGTTATTGTCCACAAAACCGGCTTTTTCGGTCGATTTTCGGTTTTCCGTAAAATGGTTTGAAAGTGACCGAGCATGCTCCTAGGGTATACCGAGGCCTAATTGTAGCATATGGCAATGGCATTCCTCCTTTTTCATAGATTTACGGTGTGTTTATTACTCGATTCGAGCATGTGAGTAATGAACAAAACCGATGGTTTGGGCTATGCATCGGCTATTTTGGTCCACTTTTCATTATATGTATCTAGTATGTCTTATACCAATTTTCGTCCGATTCCCTTTCGTTGTGGAAACGAGGTTTTTTTGTGGATTACATGGAAATAGTTGGCTTGGAGGTTTACATGGAGAAGTTAACTGGTTATTAGAGAGCAGGATGACAGGGTGAGCCGTGAAGGAGAGAAGCAGTTTCTAATTTTTTTTACAAATAATAACCTAAATGAGTAAAGTCATTTAGAAGGGAGCATTGGAGACTTGACACAGAGAGTGCCAGAGTTCTGGGGAGTGGTTGTGGAGAGGATTGGTTAAGGGAAGTTACAATACACTTACTGTGCTCTCATTTGTAGAATTGTAGCACGTGTATGTAGCGGTTATTTGGTTTGGTTGATTTGCCAAGTGTATGTTTTTGTACGAGGTATCAACTTCAAAACTCTACACATATATGGCACACAGCACAAACCGTACAGAATAACTTCCAAAGGTACGGCAACGTACACCTCCACAAGACCACAAGCCATGCACAAGCCTATAACTAACCCCTAAACAAAAACATACTACTGACTAGTGACTACTCCATGCGAAATAACCGCCAGTATCTGTTTATGGATAAACTTGTAACCGTCACACCCGCCACCACTCCCACTGCCTCTACAAAACCCACTCTTTCTCCCCACTTCCACCTTTTTCCCCTTCTTCCCCCACTTTCTCCCCCCTCAACCCTTACATTCCTTTTCTTCCACATTTCACGATCATTCTTCTTCACACATTATTTCAAACAAACTTACACCAACGTACACACTATTGTACACTCCCATGGAAAACTCTCCTCCTCATCATCAACATCAACGTAATGTTTACAACCATACACCCCTCTCATTCCATCCTCCACCACTTCCACTGCCTGCGCCGCCTCTACGACGCGATAACTTCTCGCTATCTCCTTTAACACCAACCCCACACCAGCAGTTCTTCATGCACCCTTTCCCCCCTCCAACCACCCCAACCACAAGCGCCTCGCCTTCCTCGTCGTCCTCTCACCGTAAGAAACGCTCCAAACTCCTCCGCATTGACCCTCCTGGCCCTAGCACGCTAGCCACAACGTTCAAAACCCCTACTAGGAAGCCTGACCCCTCTGCACCAAAGATCACACGGCCATGCACAGAGTGTGGCAAGACCTTTTGGTCCTGGAAGGCTCTCTTTGGTCACATGCGTTGCCACCCTGAACGTCAATGGCGCGGCATTAACCCCCCACCACACCTCCGTAGGCCAGACTCAACATCGCTTTCCTCGCCGCCACCGGCTCCACCACCGACGCCCTCTTCTGATGACCAAGAGGTTGCAGCGAGCCTACTAATGTTGGCTGCTAGCGGACCAAGCGACGTTGCTGCGGCCGCAATGCGGTTCGAGTGTGCTAGTTGCAAGAAGACCTTTGGGTCCCACCAAGCCCTTGGAGGGCACCGTGCAAGTCATAAGAATGTCAAGGGCTGCTTTGCCATCACCAAGAGTGGAGATGTTGATGAGGATGTCGTGATCATGGAAGGGCAAAATGAAGAAATGGGCCTTACTTTGGGCCTGGGGTTGGGCCACAGGTGTAGTATTTGCTCGAAGGTGTTCCCAAGTGGGCAGGCCTTGGGTGGGCATATGAGGTGCCACTGGGAGAAAAGTGAGGAGCAGCAACAGCCCACTTCATCAAATGCGCCTGCCCTTGGCCCAATTGCTAGGCCCGGTGAGGCACGAGGTGGTTTGGACCTTAATGTACCTGCTCTGCTGTTAGAGGATGGTGGTGATTCTTCTTCTGTTAGTTCTATGGAAATGCAATTAGATTTGAGATTAGGAATATGATAGTTTTTATCTAAGGCGTGGGTTTGCTATAATTTGTAGGTTTAATATATAGGGTTGTATTATGATTTGTGACATGTTCAATCATGAACGAACAACTAAACAAGCTGCTTAATTGTATGGTTTGATGAGTGGTTCCTGATCGTTTAAAATCTATGGTGAATGTATGATTATACTTTATAGCCTGAGTGATGATGGAAATTGCTTTCATGTTGTTGTAATTGTACTAGTCCTCTATACAACGTTGTCAATTTCTATATGATCTTAGATTGAACCAAAGGCATTAACAACCTTGCTCTTTTCGACAATTTTTTTTTCCTGAAATGTTCGCACAGAGTCGCTGATCATGATTAGGGTAAGAGAGCTCTAACGACTTGAGCTAGTTCTTTTCTTACCTTGCTCTTCTCAATGGCACTCCACTACTCTTATTGTATTCAAAGGTTTCTCTTATTTGTTAGTTTTATTGAGGCTATACCTCAGAATGGCACCAATTAGTACTCGTATTTGATTATACTCAATTTTATGTACTTTCAGTTGTTTTCTTCAATTATTTCAAATCTTCTTAAAAAATTCCTAAATTTTTAAGAAGATTTGTTTTTCGATTTCATATGAGCGCAGTAAGTCGCATATTGGAGTCACAATCCTTAGCGTAGCTATCTGTTAGATAGCAGTACTTCTTACCTCGGCTTAAAGCATCTTGATTGTCATAAAATCTTCTGTTTGCACCAAGGTATAGATTTATAGAAAATCGCAATGTCATTGTGTTTAATGTAATGTAATTTGTAAGATCCTCAGCAGAGCATATCATTACTTTGTGAATCCTATCAGCTATGGCAATGTTTTCCCTCTAATCCTGTTGTAGTGGTTTGTTCTCATGTTCAATTCTGGTGGAGCAATATTGGGCTTGCTTGAGATAAGATCACATGTCCTAAAATTTTAATCGACACTATAGCATTTGCTAGGGAGTTGGGCTTCATAAAAATGGCCTACTTAAGTTATAGACCATATATAAGTACTTATTCTGAAGCAATGTCCAGGCCAAATTTTTGACGAAAAAGTGCCATACCCTATGAATTTGCTTTGAAGGTTTAGCTTTATCTCAATAATAAAATAGGAAGATGAGCAACTTGTAATATTCCATACTAAGTTTAAGTGTATGACTATATAAGAAAAGAAATTGTGCTATTGTGTCGGGGGAGTAGGTGAGTTCAGATTTCACAGTTTGGATAATATGATACAGTATTCTCATCGTATGAAGGTTGCAGGTCCCAAACCCAGGACCACTTCATCAATAAGCATCATGTATTACTGTACAAGGATAGGTGTACTTAAGTGCAGCTACACTTCTCAAGCTCATTGAAAACAAAAAAAGTACATTTAATGTAATTAAAGTTTTCGTTAGATCTAGATGGTAAATTGATAGATTGGCCTATACTCAAGAATACATATCCGAGTTTATATATGAGTATTTTAGTGTACTTATAAGAACTTTTTAGTGAGAACTATTTTTTGTCCCGTGTAATGCGCATGCTATAATTGATTCGTGTAGTTTTTATTTACTAAATTAATCATTTTCATATTCATGGTCTTTTAGATTGATGATTGTTAATTTTGTTGGTTAATATATGTATAGAATTTTCATAGGTCATTGGCATATGAATGTTTATACAATAAAGTAATTGTTAAACATATTAAAATCTTTTGAATAATTATCGTCACATAAATTGAAAATGCATAAATGTAGTTTAAACTAAATTTATGAGAGAAATAATTAATAGTTATTATAGTCATTATCTTTTGAATAGTGATGCGGTTTCCATGTCATCGTCAATTGACAAACTCTTGTGACTGCAACACTTTTTAATATTACTCCACAGTTATACATAGATTATGTATAGATAGATTATGTATATCTTATAAATTTACAAAATTCAATATTTTCACTTAATGTACAAAAAATCAAAGTTATATAAGAACGTTCAAAAGTAAGTATCACACTTCCAATAAATTCTAGATGATATAGATTCTTGATATTTTTGCTAATTGCTATTGTCTCAGCATGTCATTCTCCACAGTTAGATCACGGCTAATTAATCACGGAATCGTGAAAGAAGCAAGCTGATTGACGTATAGGAAGCAAATCAATGTTGCTTTTTTCGTATAAAATGGTATCCAGCATAGGTAATTAATACGGATTCCTATGTTTTATTCTAGTACAGAACAAGAGATAAATAAGCGATCAAGTACGGTGAAGTAAGCTAGTCGTCATGACTAGCTCACAAGGAGGCCTCTGACAGGTATATTCTTTACAGGAGTCCTCAGTAAGTTCAACAGCGCATCTGAGATTATAACATGACTGCATGAGAATAAGATCCTTGTAGCTAGCCACATGCTAAGACAATCATTGGACGTTATTAAGTACGAAGTGTCAAAGTATTAGTAACGTATAGTTGATCCAAATCATCCATTATTGTTAAAAATATATATACTGGTTGTATTTGTAGAGGAAGGTTGCTAATAAACCAATAACATATTTTAGTTCACACACCATTGCCAAAGTTAGCTGGATAAGCCGAGATGCATTGGCCTATCTAATCCCAAAGTACTCCACCACAATTGATTTCTTAATATAAAATGGGTTTCTAAAGATTCCAATCTGTCCGAGTTTGATGCCATTATAATTTTTGAGTCGAGTTGAGTTCAATTCCAATCAATTTCTAATTCAGGCTATATCATATAATTCATTATATCGGCTCATGTTTAATTTGGGTCTTTTTGGAATCAGTCACTTTCATGTATTACATATAATAGACGGTCTTATCACCATTAATATACCGAGTCATAAATATTTTGTTTTACTTTTTGTAAAATTATGTACGACGACTTCATCTACTTAATCAATAAATTTTCTTTGATTGGATTCGTTGTTACAAAATCCAAGTCGTATCAACCTTTGATTAATCTGGTTACATTGTCTACTTGAAAATTGAAATTACTTTGATTTCAAATACGATCCAAGTCTGAGTGAGTTAGTTTTATTTTATATCACGATCTAGTTGAATTAATTAGTAGGGTTTTGGGTCAATTTTATTCGAATTTGATTCGGAAAAGGTTTAATTTTTTTGGGTTATATCAAGCTTCGATTAAGCATCGGACCGATAGGTATAGAGTAGTGATTTTCACGAGATTCTATCGGATCGAGTTTATGTCATATGTTTGAATCTCCCCTCCCCCTATGTAATATAATGGTATTACTCTTTGTACCTCATATAAATCAACAAATTGATCTTTTACTACCTACATTGTAACAAGAACCCAAACATAATGCATGGAAAGTGTCCCCTATTATAGTTTTCATTTTATGATCACCATAAACTCCTTGTTACAAAGTGGTGTAATGCATACAAGTAGGCTGACTAAACTAGTTAAGGTAGGAACTTAGATTCCTCTTGATCTCATCTTCAAACCGTCCTAGTGGCAATTGTAGGAGGAATTTCTTGTTTGGATATATGCCACTTGAATTAGAGCCTGTCACATTGGGAACAATGCGGATAAGACACGATTGCTAGTTGGTTCCAACAATAAAAAACGCAGCAATAGATATACAGCCGTTTACGTCATCCCCCCCCCCCCCCCACCCCTCATCCTTATTTTACGGAGTCACTTGTGCGGTGATCAACTCTTCTTTGCGACCTATATATATTTCCTTGCAAAAAATGGAAACTCCTAAATATCATATACATGAAAATTTATATATTACCGATTCATGACCATATTTGATTTGAATGGCTAAGCTTACGTATGGTTCAAGTTTCATGCCGAACTTCGTGCAGTCGTGGACGTAGTGGTGCATGTTTATGAGTACATCATCTAGTTATGAGTTATACGCATGGCAGTTGAATAAATCCAAAACTTATACATAACTGTACGAGTATCTATCATTCTCCCATTCCAGCAACTTGGAGATCCTTCAATAATTGATAATAAATTTTGGAAACATATTTAGAGCAATGTCGTCTTTTTGATATATCTGACGATATCAAAGCTGACTTTATACTAATATTTGTACCATCTACCATTAAAAATTATATATAAGTTAGCATCTAGTAAAGTAATTTCGAGTTTACACCCAATCTACATATTCAAGATTCCATCATGATAATAGACTTTTAGATCTTGTGTCTAGTTCTACCTAGCTCACTATGCAGTATACACCACTATAAAATCAAAATCTCATTGATATTGATTTATATACGTGTATGAATAGTTGAATACCATGAGTGCTAGCATATGGTCGCTGTCGTTAACCATAATATCCAGAAATCTCACCCTAAAAATAGTTGTTATAAGCCAATTAAGTTCTGACTTGTAGGAAAACCTGAGGTGTTGAGGACTTAGGTCATATGTTCGATCGAGTTACTTCACTCTATTTGTAATTTTTGTGCTGTCTTAGTAACTTATACTCCATAACAAAGAAGAGTAGTTATAAAACCGACTTCATTTTGCAACTACTGGAGTTGCCATTGATCAATAAAACAAACAGTACAATATGGTATATATGCCATTCTAATGTTCACTGTGTTACTAATCGCAATGTTGGAATTGCTATTTTAGCTGTACATAGCTTCAGCTTAGTCAAACTGAACTAACTGGAATCTTCATTGGAGAATAAAAAAGTTGTTAAGAATCTTTCTTGATGAATATAAGACTCTTATCAGTATCTTCGATTGGTTCTTTGGTTCGTGCCCATAGTTTCGTGCTTGAAGATGCCCCACATTTCTATATCTTAAGCTAAATAATTAAGCTCTGACTTCATAATTGATTGCTGACTCTGAGTACAAGAAAGAAAGAGAAAGCAACCTTACGCGAAACTAGGGTTGGCACTTGGCTGATTGCGTAGTTCTTTAGTTGATCGTTCTTAGACTGTGTAACCCTTTGAATAATACTACCAGGTACTCACAATTCACAAAGCATGCGCCTCCACGTACGGAAAGGAACATATTTAACTTTCTACAAACCATCCTGCGTATTTGAGGTTTTCCATTCACACGCATACAAAAACATGAATAAGAATGAAAACCCAAACTATCAATTAGAGGATAATGTTTAAATCAACTTTTGATCATTAAAACAACTCTTTACGGCCCTGTTTTTCTCCCACTGCAACTTAATAAACTGAATGGAGCTAAACTGAACTAAACTAAACTGAATAGAACTGATCGAACTGATCGAACTGAACTAAACTAAAATAAATTGAATAGAGCTGAACTAATTAAATTAAAATGAACTTAATTTAATTTAACTTAACTTAAATTAAATATTTTAAAGAGATGCTTTATATTACTATTATTAGTGATTTTACTATTATTTATCATTATCAAACACTTCTAATTTTGATAAAATATCTCTTTTTCAGTCAAATATAGCCTAAATGAGCTTGTGCTTCGACGTAGCAAGTGATTAATTTTAATAGGGCAAAGGACCTCACACCGGTAAAATATGCCTAAAATAGTCATAAGCCTTGGATATTGAAACTTGCTTCCTTTAAATTGTCCATTCCAATAAGATGCTTCTTTCAGTATTAACATCGCCTACTCTGGATTCATTCCTCAAATGCATTGGTTGCTTCCACCCCAAAGTTTAACGATGTTCCACATTATAGTGTTGTATATTCACCTAGCTTAACTATGTTTTCATAGTTTGTGAAGGGAGCTTACACAATTTCACATATAAGAATCGAGTTCTCGCATCATAAAGCTTGAAAGTAAGAATGAAAGCATTAGGAGTGTTTACCGTTCCAATCGGATCGACCGGACAAAAGAGCGGATTTCGAGATTTAAAGGAGTAAGTCCTAAATCATTTTTTGAACAAATTTAGGCCTCAAATACAAGGTGGCCATAAAATATAGGATTGTCCATACCACTATTTGAATAATTGTAGACAAGACCATCATAAACCCCGATGGTTGCAACCTTCCCCAAATAATGTGATCAAGAACAAATCCATCGGCGTACAGCTAAAGTATTATGGTTCCTTTCTTAATGCTCTCCCCATTTTTAATCATGTATGAGCATTAGTTATCTTCACCGAAACCTTTGTTTTTTACTCCCTTTGTCCCTCTCAATTCTTAATCATTTACATTTCACACTCATACCAAAAAATGGAGAGAGAAACACCATAAAAGTAGGTACCCTTATGTGGAGGTAAGGATGGTAATCAACTTGTCCCACACTTGAGCGTATAGGTGGGCTATATATATAAAAAATTGGGATAGTTTGTTCGATCATTTGACAATTGTTAGAGTATGAACCATGGGAACCAAGAGTTAGCCCTCCATTTAGAGAGAGAAGTTGGAGAGCTAACTCTTTGCCCACAATGGTTGCATCTCCACTAGCTCTTTATTTAATTTCTTCAAGAGTTAGTTCCATTTACTCTCCATGTATGAAGAGCTATTGTAGAGTTAGCTCTTCCTGAAAGTTTAAGGGTGTTTGGGTTGGGTTTGTTTTAGTAAAAAGAAAAATACTAAAAATAAATTTTGTATGTAGTGGATTATGAGCCACTTAATTTAGGCCATGTGTTCTTGAAGAGGGTCAGTAGGAGAGACATACCATTGTGGCCAAAGAGTCATATACTAACTCTTCAACCATTTCTCCCCTTGAAGATTTAGCCTTCCATCCTTCCTATTGTACATGCTCTAAGATATGCTGATAAAAGAAATGATATCAATTAAGAGGGACATCCTAAAATGGCAAAAGAATAACTAAGAATCAAGAGGGACGAACGGAGTAATTTGTTTGTTGTTTTCAGCATAGAGTCAGTGATCTAGGCCAACTTTGAGCAAAGCATCAAAGCTTGTAAGTCACTTAGGTTTATTTATCGCGTTAATGAATAAACAACATGTAACTCCTACGGACTACGAATCTACGATGCATATCTGACGACCGAGCCTGATATCCTGCTGCACCTATAGTATTCATTCTAAGACCAAATCAGTACTCAATTTTGCCATAATTCAAAGCTGATTTCATTTTCGTTGACTCAATGATTTTGGAACTGTTGGTAAATCAACCCACGCTACTGTCTAGTGTCACTGAATAGTGTTTTTTTTCTGGAGGAGGTAGTCTTTGCCTCTTTCATTTATCAAATTCGTCACTGTTTCACGTGAACAGTAATCTCAGGAGACCAAGCTAGGCATGCCTTATTATGTGTTAATTTGATTTGGATTTGGTACTAATTGTCCAACTCCCAAATGCCATTCTTTTCATTTTGGCCGTTGACATTCTTGCAGTTTCAAACTTTATTTATTTCTAATAATTAAGCATTGCCCATTACAAATGAACACATTTGACTTCTGGAATAATAATATTTAAGTAGAAGTTGAGTTGCAAAGACTTAGTTAGGCGCGCACGCACCCATGAGATATATATATTATACATTTATATATACGTACTCCCTCTATTTCAACAAGATTTACTCCATTTGTTTCAGACACTACTAATGTTCATACTTTTATTATCGGAAATTCAAAATATAAATTTGAAAAAACCTGTTAAGATAAAATTATATGGTTTTATTAGATACAAGTCAAAATTATCATTTTTGTATTCCATCTACTCCAAATTGAACTTTATACTTGAGTACTTGACTCTAGTTTTATATTTCTTTTCATTAAATATTTTGTAAAATATATATTTTTATTAGATTCATTAATGTATAACTACAAATAAAATGTTCAAAGTGTTGATTGAATCAAAGGTTAAATATAAATTTTAATTTGTAATAGAAGGAGTAGTTTTCTCAATTTTATTTTATACGATGAATTCTTGATAATTAAAAACTCACTTCGATTAGTATGAAATAACAAATAGAGCAAAACTGTTAGAATAGCGAGAATAAGTACTTGTTCGTCTTTTATTTCAAAAAAAAAAAGTACTTGTTCGTCTTAGAAGGTTTCGACAAGAGGGAGATGCACAAGTGTCAAGTAGTACTGATGAAAATAAGTCACCGTGCGTTTAAGCTTCGATTCTCACTAACCCTCTCTAGCAATTTGCTGTTGGGTGCATCAACAGCAAGGTGTCGATAATGCAACGAATGAACGAATGATAAGCCCTCACGGGCAACTGCACACGTAAGCGTCATAAAATATCCGTAAGAGCGCGCTTAATGGAAATTAAAACCAAGTCTTCTGAGAATAAGAATGATACGTCCACACGATCTCATATCATATGGACTAGCTAGTACCTAAAGATCTCATTTTTATACTACAAGTTTAGAACTGTATTTTCAATTTGAATTTGTGATGAGAATCTAGCTGTGTTTTGTTGTACAGTCTGACAAAACTTCTCAGAAATGACATTTATGATTCATTAAATTGGCTTTTCGGAGTACTAAGATTGCAGGCAGGAAGAACTATGGGTCTTGATAACACTTTTCAAGTGATATACATGTTGCCTTCATCATCATGTGGGTTACTAGAGGCTAACTTACCAAGATTCGTTGCAAATGTTAATATCGGTAACACCAATTATTGTCCAATAATGTACAATTTAGTGGTATATACACAAGCTTGATATTAAAAAAATACAACATTGTAAATACACCCATAGTTTTTCTGGTTATCAATCATATATTATTGTCGTGGCTGACTGGATGGTAGAAGTGGATGTTTAGATTTGACATTAGCACACCTACAAGTAAGACTCGCTTTTTGAGGTAATGTAAGCCTCTGCACCATCATGAATGGCGCAAAAGGTCATGGTTGTGTTGATAGAGTTGCCAGTGAAAGTTTGTTGTATTTCAAAGATTGTGTCGAGCCCATCAAATTATTTATATTTAGAATCGAAGGCAAAATGAGATGTATAAAGCATAACATTCACTCACACATCTCATGATCGAGTCCTATGATATTCATATTATAGATTCGAATTCGTGAGAAAAATTAGGACATGAGACTGATGGAGGTGTAGTGCGCCATGCAAACTTGTTGCATTTTTCTCTACTAGTAGCCAAGACAATTATGTCAAATATCAAAGCATGCATAATGTATAATTACACACCGTAAAATAAATGGTTTGGAAGAGTACTGTAAGGCCCTATAGAGACTAAAAGTATTTGAGTTTGATTATGAGTGTGCATATTGATCTGATAACTCATAGGGACTCTTTAAGTGTTAAATGATCTCTAAAATTGCTAGAGGCAGTAAGATAATTGTACCACCTGAGTTGCCTCAAATGTCATTTGGCTAAGTCTTGTTTTCGATGAAGGCCTGGTTGTTTAATAATTGGACCAAAAAGGTACTTTGCGCCATCCAACAAAGGTCTAGTTTAACATGCTCAATGGTAGCTCTGCGCCATCTAAGTTGCCGTCGAGGTCCATTTTTCGGCCTTTTGGTCTATTTTGGCTTCGGCATTATAAAGTTATTTTTTTTTTTTAATTGGAAATGAAGCTTATTTAGCTTAAGTGTTGTCTCAAACCTTTGCTCTGAGAGTCTGAGACGTTGTGAACCCGATCGAGCTTATTATCCTATCTAGCTATTATAATCAGCAAACATAAAACAAGATGATAAATTGGGGTGTTTACACAATCATAGACTCATAGTCATCTAGAGAAATTTTCTCATACTAATGTAAGTAACAAAGGGTTGCACAAGTTATGAATTGTCCCATCCATTTTTCCGGTCCGGTCTTTTTTCGGTTTTAAACTAGATGATCCTAAAAGTGATGTGTTTTACTTTTCCTATAATTATTTAATACTCTGTATAAGTGAACTTTCAAGGTGATTTATGCATTAAAAATAATTGCTTAAATTATTGTATTGAAAATTAAGGTAATTAAAGTCAAATATAAACAACTAAATAAAATTAAATATTCTCTTATTTATTTAATAATACATTGTAAAAAAAATTTGTTGGAATCGATCGATTCCGGTCCACCTTTTTTGGTTTGGTATGTCGAAGACCGAATAACGCGACTTGGTCCTTGTCTTGCATTTTTCGGACTTTTGGATCCCAGTCCAGTGCGGGTTAGTCCGGACTCGTCCAGTTTTGTATCAGTATGCACCCCTTACAATAACAAATAATAATATAACGTTTGTTATCCTACAATAAGGGGGGATTCGAAAATCATAAAATATAGATATATAGACGACAACGACAACAATAACAATAATAATAATACATGAATTGTCTGTTCATATGCCCTATCGGGAATCTCCAACACCCAATAAAAAGAAATACTCAAATCAATATGTACCATTTTCTCAAAATATTACTACAAAAAGTAGCAATAAGTCTCGCTTTAGGCATAATGTTTAGAGTGGTTGAAAAAATCTATAACTTTACCCCTAATCAACCTATAGAAATTGATAGATATATTGACCGCAAAACATTTTTTATAAACTATAAACCAAAACATTTTTTTGTATAAACTACAAACCATAAGGAAAAATCATTTTTTATACATGAACCAAAAGGTTAAGCATACTTTATCATAAGCATCTCTTATAAATGAAATCATCATAGAATTTTAAACAATTTGTTGTCACCTGCCAAGTGCCAAATACTTATTGTGTGATTGACTGCTTGCTTAAGTCTCAACTGCAATGTATATTAAGATCCAACACAAAAGTGATGTGGAAGATGTAGACTTGCTTCTAAGGTTAGTGGGACACACTAAGAATTGATATTCCATAAAGTCATTAATGGTAGTATTTGCATATTTTTGTATTAATTTGGCCATGATTATAACTATGGGAACTAAATTGTTTAGTGTTTCCCCACAAGCAACATAGGTGGGGTCCACAAATGCTAGCAATATCATGCGTACAAAATTCCGGTAGAATCAGTTGTTAAGACTTCTGGGATTCCCTTCTACCAGTACTGATATTTTACATCTTCCTTAGTCAAGAAAAGCTAAGAAACTACAAGCAAATGACTACTAAGTTATAGGTTTATAGAAAAATAAGACAACAGATTAATGAATATTTACACGACGATAGAGACTGACTATAAGAAAAAGTATGTTGTATACGTCAACAATGAGATGCGGCAACTCGTTTCATTAACTCTCCGAAAATTCTAAGGACAATGTTGAGGGGTGGTGAATGTTTAAAGGTGTATTTACCGAAAATGCCTTGTGGCCCTTTCCCGAAAAGAGGTTTGATTCTCAACAAGTAGTGATTAGAATTAGAGGAAAATCTTAACAACGTGTTATACTATAATTGGTGAAACTCTTTTATGAGGTTCTAACGACACTAATAAGATATAAGGATAGTGATTAGATATGTTGTCACCCGATAAAATTGTTTGAAAATATTTGCACATATGAGACCATTACATTTGGATTTTCACAAAAAGACAAATTGATAGCCACATGAATATATGATCAATTGACTAGACTTGTTAGAAAAATAGTAAAATGGAATTTGATAGAGATGCTTTTCCAATAGGTATATATGATCATGCTACATGTTTGATATTCACATCTAGCCATTTTCCAATTATATTTTATCTTTTTTAACATTTAACAAATGTTATAATTTATCAAATGATCTACAATATATCAATTGTAGTAATTTCATCTTTGGCTTTTGATGGCTTTTGGTACTTGTAAATATAGCATGAAAATATTACTTGTCAGGCATAAATCATGGATTCATAAAGTTGAATTCACACTTTATAATTTGAGTCATCTATCTTTGTATAAAGCTAATTGTTATAACACCCCCCTATATAGGATACCTCGGATTGTATACTCAAATAACAACCAAGAAAGAAGAGAAAATGAATATTAAAAAAAGTTATTAATTATTTTAAGTTGTTTTTTAAGTAAAAAAATACGCTAACAATAACATGAAAATTTATTTTGTTTTTAAAATGAAATTGTTTCACCATAGTGGCGTACCTTGAAAAAATAGGTGGATAAAACTTTTCAAATGGAACCGAAGTCGGAGGTAGGAGTTATATGTAGTATAAATATCGTCAATATAGTGCGGAAGAAGCCCGATTTGGCCCGGCCGGGCTCGGGCCCTTATTTTTGGCCCAAAGCACTCCCGATGATCACCTCATCTATTGTATCTGCAGTGACCAATTTAAGCTAAAAAGCGGCAACTATTAGCCAAAAAGTGATCACTTCAAAACCGTTTGATTTTGACATCAAATTTGGCGTCATATGGTACTTCTTGGGGTTAAAAACTAGTTTTGGTTAATGGACACTTCAATACTTTTGTGTAATTTACAACTGAGCAGTTTTATATAAGATAAAATTAATTATGAAAATTGCCTTCAAAATTTAATCGTCAATACATAATAATGTAAATACTTTATAAAAGTTTAAATACCTAAATTATAACATTGATCAAAAGTAAAGTAACATAAAAATAACATGTGATCAAAATGGATAGGTGAAAAATTATTACGTCCAAACCGATTCCTAATTTCGATTTTGGCATTTTAGATATATACCATCTATCATAAGGTCATAGAGTCGCGAAATCGTACTAAGATCATACTATTTGAAAATTTATCGATTCATAAAATGTTTAAAATAAGTGAGAAATTTTGATTTTTTGCATGGTATAAAATTCCTATAAGCCATGTTAAAATATCTTTATAATAACCAGATCATACATAGAATCGAAACACAAAATATTGTATAGTATATAATACGAAACTGTATCCATATATTGCATGTAGTAACACAGTGATATTGGCTCTATTCCTGTCTCATTAATGCCATTAAGATATGTAATTAAAAGACAAGATAAAATTGTGATTTCGCACTTTTAAAAACTGTTTTTACTTTTTAATGCTCTTTGCTTGAGATCACAATTCCAATACTCTTCTCACATTAGTGGGTAAAAATAATTGTGGAGGATAAAAATAAGCTTTCTAACATTAGTTACAAAATGCTGATTGGTCGTGGATGTATAATAGATTATCACTTTATGGTTTAGATTTTTTTAATGTCAAATTAACCACATGTGTACGCCGAAAATTTTGAACCCAATTGGATTTTGGCCAATAGTTTAAATTGAGATACAAGTTTTATTGGATATAAAATTTCAAATTGTACCTTATTGAATAAAAAAACTCTTGTATTAGATCATTTATATTTACTATTTAGTATGTGTTTGGCCTAATTTTTGGAGGTGTTTTTCAATCCAAAAATTATAAGCTAGGCCCCTAAAAACAAAAGCACCAAATTACTACTTCTTTTTCTATTTCTTATCCTCCTTATGAGGATATTTTTATTTGTTCCAATATCTCATAAATACAATATTCCATTTTCCAAATGAGAAAACCTTTTGTATTTGTTCCAAAATATTGTTTAGAAATAGTTTGACCAAACACTCTTATATTATTGAAAACACTTCAATATTAAACTAGACCGATTTCGAAAAGTTTTTCCTAAAAATAGTTTTTAGATATACTACTTTGGAGAAACGAAAAAAGTTTTATAAAAAATAGGCCAAATAGACGCTTAAGTTTAGATTAGATCGTTTTAAATGACACTTTAAACAGTATTGATAAATAGTGCACACTTTAACCAAATTTGACTAAGTATGTATTTGACCTAACTTTTGGAGGTGTTTTTCATCCAAAAATTATAAGTTAGGCCAAACGCCTTCTTTTTTAAAAAACCCAAAAACACTTTTTGACCCTAAAAACAGAAGCACTAATTGTTTCTTCCAAAAGTTATTCTCTAAATGAGGAAAATATTTTAATCTGTCCAATATCCCGTAAATGCAATATTCCATTCTCCAGATGAGGAAATCTTTTGTTTTTGTTTCAAAATTATTATACAGAAATAGTTTGGCCAAACACTTATAAATCATAGAAAGCATTTCTACATTAAATTAGGCCAAATTCAAATTTTTTTTTTTCCTAAAATAAGTTTTTAGATAAACTATTTTTAAGAAACAAAACAATTTTTATAAAAGGAAAATTATTTAAGGTACTCTCGAGATTGTTACTTTTTTAGTGGTACCCCTTAATTTCGGTGGCATCTATGGTACCCCTGAGCTTTAGTTTTACAAAAACAATGAGTAGGAAGTTGACCCCACATGAGTTAAAGGCACAATTGTTATATTGCGCACCCAGTGCATGATGCATCGTGCACCGTAATCACCATTATAACATTACATATTCACGTAAATCGATGTAGTTTATATATTTATCAACTTTAATGTACATAATATAGTATACATATTCGCCCATTATATAGTTCATATTCACCAAGTATTATAAAATACATACTCACCAATTATAGTGTATATATTCACCAATCACAGTGTATATATTCACCAAATATATTGCACATATTCATCCATATATATCTCGGTGCATGATGCATCAATGCACTGGGTGCACAACATAATTTGCGTAAAGGCAAATAAAAGTAATTAAAATATTTTATATAGCTAGTGTTTGATAATATTTTTTTCATAAACAACTAAAATTTATTTTGTTATTTATGGTTTTCAAAAGATTTTTTGTGAATAAATAATATTTGTTATAGTCTTAAAAAGATACGGAGTATTTGTTATGCTTAAAAAAGTTTTTATCTTTTCAAAAGTGAATTTTTTTCACATCTTAGTTTTTGCTTTAGAAATAAAAAATTATTTTTATTATTTTAAAGAAAGACAGAAAGAAAGATAAAAATAAAATATTAGTTAGTTACCAACAAAAATTATTTTTCATAACTACTTTTGTTGATTAAAAATAAAAAGACTATTTTAAAAGAGATAGAGATAAGAGTTTGAGTTAAGTGTTGAACATGTATTATTAATTTATTTTTTAAATCACTAAAATAGCTTGATTGAATTAAATGTTAATAATTTAAAACTCGGCGAAACAAAATTTTCTTTAACTAGATGATTTTTTCTAATTAGTTATAGGGATCCCTTAGTTATACTAACGTTACACAAGTAATCGAAAACCATTTAAAAAGTTGAAACCCAGACGCACACCCATCCCAGTTGTCAGGTACCCCTCACTGAAAACAGTGAACCCCAGAGGGGAGTTATAAAACCAAAGTGAAAAAAGGAAAAAAGAGACAGAAGCTTTTAGACCACCAATAACCTAATAACCTATGGTGTACTTCCGTCTTTTTGGGTTGTTGGGAATAAAGTGTATTTTTCTTCTATAGGACAAAAAAGGGGACGTCGTAGGAAAGTGGTGAGCATTATTCCTTCCGTCCCTTCCGTTTTCCCCCATTTGTCATATTGACACTATTTAAAGTTTTTTTATAACTACAATAACTCAAAAATAAAATTATTAAAAAAATATA
>CAAKMY010049403.1:0-16023 GCA_901111285.1 Corrigiola litoralis | reverse complement strand
TGTGGAATTTTGTATATTAAGAGTCGAAGTTTTTGAATCTGACCTTTAAAAGTCAAACGGGTAAAACATTGTGAATGAGAGGGAATACCTATTTGCGAAAATCTAAGAATTTCGCTAGCGAGTTTTGTTTTTTCTTTTGTTTTGCGCAACTTTAGGTGGCGAAGTGGGTTTTGGGTGGCAACGCAGATATAAATTAAATGGTTAATCCTACTCAACATGATATAATCAACTAATTTAGTAAAGTTGGTTGAACATTCAATTACAGGTTTAGATCAACAATAACCTTATCCGTATAATATATGGATTGATAAGATTGGCTTATATACTTTATGAAAAGTCTTTTGTAAGAGACCGTCTATTTTAATGATAAATACAGACGAAGTCATATAACCCAATAAAGAGAAATATATATCTCTTATTGAAAACTTGACTAGATTTAGCTTGTAAGAAGCTCGTCTACTTTTATCATAAAAGTAAGTAGACGATCTTTTCTCATAATTTGTGTATAGGGTATCAAATCTCAACCAAACCTGTTAAGTATGATTTAGTTCAGTGGGTTGGGTCAACTTTGCCAATTATAAGTAATACTCCCTCTATTGCCATCAATTCTTTACATCTACTTTCAGACACTATTTCAAGTCATATTTTAATTGTTGATATATCAAAAAATATAATTGAAAAAGCAATAAAATTATAATCATATAAAAATATATTCAAGGTAAGTATAATCACATTTGCCTAACAAATTTATACAAAAAAAAAAAACATTTGCCTGACAAGTTTGCGCTAAAGAAAAAGTTATCCACATGTCACATTTCACCTCTCTTGTTTTGGTGACATAGTAAAAGCATCGTTAGGAGTATTAGACATGTCACATGCAGACAACTTATCCACTTCACTGTTCCCGAAATATTATGGTCATAATCACTGCCCCCACTCTAAATTTCAGAATCGTCCAATGATGATCATATCTCACATGCTCCCTTAATCTGTATAAGTGATGATAATACTACAAAAATATATTTCCATTTTTTCAAGAACAGAAGTCGGTTGACCTTTTTCCCTGATGATGAAGAAACCAAGCTGAGCTAAAATCTCATAGGCCAAATTTGTTGCATTTGATCAAAACATCAACTACCCACCTTAATTTAGCAGGTTTGCTCACCTGGGTTTCATTCTGATTTCTTTTTCTTGCTCCTGTTTCAGCAGTATAATTTTGTAGAAATCGTAGATTAGACCGTTTACTTTTATGATAAAAATAGACGAGTTCTTGCAGGTTACATCAAGCCAAGTTTCATGCAAGCCCAAGGCAAACTAGATATTTTTTTTACTTTTATGATAAAAATAGACGAGCTTTTGCAAGTTAAATCAAGCCAAGTTTCATGCAAGCACAAGGCAAGTTAGATATATCTCTTTGTTGGCCAGCATGACTTCGTCTACTTTTATGATAAAGAGAGGGTCATTTGACTTGGGCTTGCATGAAGCTTGGGTTGATTTAGCTTACACTCGTTTACTTTTATGATAAAAGTAGAGTTGTTTTCTAAGAATTTGTGAAAATTTGTTTAGAAATGAGCTGGTTTGCATTGCTGGGTGTACTTGTGATATACTTCTCTTTCTTGTTAGTTTTGATATATAAAAGTTGCCACTTTTTTTTTTTTTTTGTGTGTGTTATGTGTTCTTGCTTGATATGATAGCTGTTTGTTAGAACTGGATCATCATTGTGTTGTAGTTGCAGCTGTTGGGAATTTGATGGTCTTCTACTCTTCTATATAGGAAACATGGAAACACTTCCAGTTGAAATCTGTAAAGTTCAGCTTCCAAGTCACTGAGTTAGATGGTTAGTTTCTTTGACATATAATTTTGGGGAATAGCTTTGTTGGGGGTCAGGTTGTGTACATCTTGGACTTCCCCACGACCTGCTTATGGTGGGATCAATGCTAGGTGGTTGTTGTTCTTGAGCAGTTTAGGGGAGTAACTATGATCAGATTTTCAAATGTAGGTTTGGATTTTAATACTTGATAGAGATTAGCATTTAGCAGTAATCAGAGTTTGAGAGATCATCTGGTACCTATAGAAATCTGGGAGCTATTATTGGTAAAATCCCATGTCTTGGAATTTAAGGTGGACATGTCAGTAGGCATCTCAACCTATTTGGAAGGGGATTTTAAACATCTAGATAGGTAACTTGTAGAACCTATTGACATAATAGTTAATTCTGCAATTTTGTTCACCCTAGTAATGGAATTTGGGCATTTTGTTCCCATTTCAACTAACTTTGCATTTCTTGTTGACATGTGGCAAATTCAAAGTTAAGTGTGTTCTGAATCAGCAAAAATTTGGTAGCTTGATTTTGTTCATTGCTGACTTGGAGTGTTGTAGTTATTGAAGGGGTTACAACTTACAAGTGAGGTACTTGATCTGGTTTAGTGGTTTTTGATTCATTTTCCTCAAATTTTTTCATCGTGTTTTTATGGATGGACCATAGCTATCAAAGTGGAGGTTAGGCGCGCATTCCACCATCACTCAGTAAATTGTGTGTTCTAAGTTTTACTCATTAGTTCATCTCTTAATGGGTCGATGACTTTATATACTTTCACTCGGTTAGGAACTGGATTTCGAAAACCAAGGCTCCTTTAAGGTGACGGCTTTTGTTGGACTATGGTGTCGGAGAGAATCAGCATTAATGATAATCTCCAATACCGTAGGCCTGCCATTGCTCCTAATCTGAATGTTTGTGTCATGTTCAGGTAAGCTGCAAATCTAACCCTCAGTTACTTCTTCACTGTAGCAATGCATTTGGTTGAGATTGGTTGCCCTTTAGTTGCAATTGGTTGGTTTGTCTAAAGAGCAGTTGGTGTTTCCACAAACTTTTATGAGTTTTCATCATATTAGATTAGTAGGTTTGGGTGGTAATAAGGATAGGATGCTACTGTGGAAGTATGTGATGCTATCTTTTCTTTGATGAGTTTGTGTGGAACAGAATTCCTGCATTTTTTGTTGGTACTATCCAAGGTGTCGTAACTACCTTAGTGCAACGAAATTGGCCTTTTTGTACTTATAGTATGAGAACTCCCAGTACTCCAATGAAATCATTTATATATATACTTGAGTGAGAGGGTGAGGGGTGGAGGCGGAAGGAAAGAATATTGGGAGAGTACAAGCGCAGGAGCACACACACACATAGGATATCACCTATGCGAATGTCAGGATTCAGTCTAGTAGTCTACAGAGTCGAACACCAGAAATAATATTTTAGTTCTGAAGATCTGGTCGCTAACTCTCTGCCTTCACTGAAATAGTCTGGTGTTCCCTTCCTTCCGAATGTCATGTGGTAAACTTAAGTGACCTCTTCTATTCAACATGACATACAATCTGTAGTCACCTGTACACCTAGCCTGAGTAGTAAGTCAGTGGTCATTAGCCACTGTTATCTTCCTTTTCCACTGAACCCGTTGAGTGGTAGTAGTCCTGGGAACATGAAAAGGCTTAAGAACTATCTACTTCTTGCAGTACCAGGTTTAATTGTTAGTTTTGCACACAGAACAGAGCTAAGGAGTCTATGCCTCTTTGAGATTTAACTTTCTTTTTCTATATAATTAAATAGAATATTTGTGTAGTGTCATGCTCTAATTAGGCCCAATAGACCAGTTACATTATCCGATCAGCACTCAACTTCACATTGAGTTTACAAAACCCTGTCGGTACTTCAGTTAGATTATCAACCTCCACACTAGTAGATCGAGGACCAGTTGTGCTTTGCATTTTTTTCATTTTTTAAGAATCACCCCGTCGCTACAAGCAGAAGAATGATCAAGCTCGTTTTTATCAGTAGGATAGCCCTAGGTCAATGTTTTGACAACTAATTGGCACAGAGACTTGGCATCTCTCCTTGTGCATAAGAATTTCAGCAGACACCCTCAAGGCCTTAACTGTGTTGCGGTTAGCTTAACTTCTGCTTCTATGAGAATTTTAAGGCCGCAGGTCTTGCCTTTCCCAGGCTCTTGATCAATGCTACAAACCCGTGAATAGCTTATCCTTTTTTGGGAAGTTTTCAGAATGCTGTGAAGAGCCTTAAGATGTTCCCTGCAAGTACTTAGGGCCTGTTCTCTTCAACTTATTTTCACTTATCTTATCTTATCTTATCTGAATTTTTCTTATTTTTCTTTATTGTTTCTGAATTTTTCTTATTTTTACTTCTTTTTCTGAACTTTACTTATTTTTCTGAACTTTACTTATTTTTACTTATTTTCCTGATTCATGCTGTTTTGGTAGCTCAACTTTACTTATTTTTACTTATTTTTCTTATTTTTACTTATTTTCCTGAACTTTACTTATTTTTGCTTATTTTTCTAAACTTTACTTATTTTCTCTGAACTTTTCTTATTTCTTCTGAACTTATCTTATTTTTTCTGAAAATAAGTAGAAATAAGTTGAGGAGAACAGGCTCTTATAGGACAATTTATTCTGATTCAAGTAATTGACTTAGATAATTTGCATGACTGGCCAAGGTATAATACTGACCTGACTGAATGTGTGTACACAATACATTCTCTTAACTTTTAATTTGCACTATTTAAAGGAAGTTTCTTTTTTTTTTTTTTTCATTTTTGAAGCCTGTAAAATTTGACTTTATCCACAAGGGGCTTCAAACAAACAGTGTCTTATATGGGATGATACACAAGATCCTAAACAATACATCTAAATTTGGACTGACCTGAACTTATATTCACAGATTCTGCTGTTTCTTTCTGCACAGGTCTCATAAGATTTCAAGCAACTAGAACAGCTTTGCATAACCTAGTCACAGGCGATTTCTCAAAATTTAATCTTAGATAACCAGTAGACTACACCCTTGTGGCTCCTACCTTTAGATAACCAGTAGACTACACCCTTATAGCTCCTACCTCTTCTAGTTCTGGCCAACGAGATGATGATATCTCTCCAGAGTGGCTGAAGAAAAGAACATTTCAAGAATAAAAGGTTATTGCAACTGCTAATAAGTGACACAGACTGCATCTGCTTGCTAAGTGAGTTCCTTTTTGCCACAAAGTATCCAGACTAGCAAAATTATATTCTAAGCAAGCCAACCTATGATATTTGCCTTGGAAGAGACAAGCCCTCCCAAATGAATTTTTACGCCAAATTTTTTTCTCCCCTGGAACATGACAGAATTTGATAGGTTTCGGAAATGACAAACTTGCCAATAACTGTATGTTCATCAAGCAGAGAGCTTGCGTTTTGTACAGAGCCAGCTGAAGCCACAAAAACATCTCTGAGATGAATCAAAGTTTTCAGACCTAAGAAACTCCCTGCACTCCACATATCAGACCTAAAAAGACTATTTTCTTATCCAATTACTCCTAAGAGACAGATTATTACAGTGGAATGAACAAATTCATTTCAGACAAGTATCTTTGTTCCAGGCGTCCAGCTCAGGACTTTTTCTAATACCAGCACCACTCTCATACCTAGGTTTGTAGAAAGCTTTCCAGCTCATCCAATGCATCCTTTGATGATCTCCTTGCTGGCCCCATAAGAAGTTCCTACACATCTTATCAAGTTCTTTGATGACCCTCTTATGCAGAACAAAAACCGCACACTGTTATATCATGGTACTGATAACAACTGAATAAAAAAGTAGAAGTTTTCCAACATAAGTCAACAAAGTAGTGGATCGATGCTGCACAAAGTTTATAAGATTACTTAGTACCTGTACTTCGCTTTGCTCTGGTTCTAAGACCTTCACTTATATACGGTTCTTTGCTTTCTGTGTTGCATTTTAGCCACCAAAATAATAATTCTTTTATTGTTTTATGAAGCTCCAAATTAAAATTCACCACAGTAATATTAGTGATCTCTCATTACTAAATTTTAATTTGAAGGAAATGAGTGGAAAAAGTGAACTATTTTTCGGTAGCCCTGTCAATTGCCAATTCTGTTAGCCTGACGTATTGACCTATTATGTGTGCTGTGTAGTTCATGTGGTTGTTTGCTGCAACTTAGTAATCAATTATAATGTTCTTGGCAGTTATTTCAGAGCTCTTGTAGATTAGAAAATGAATCCTGATGTTGCCAACTTGAGAAAGAGGAAACTATTTTCTGGAGTTGCAGTAGAGTTAGGCCTGCCGGCACCAAAGCATAAATGTTGTGAGGCTGTCGTGGATTCTGAATGTGACTTGGTACCCTTGAAATCCCCGAGTGCAGGGGATGTTTGTACATGGATAGATAATGGATCAGTGGTCACTGATGATATGGATACACAAGTGGAATCTGCCCAAAGTAGCAATAGTTTTCCTGGAGAGTCACAATCAGGAAGTGCTGAAGGGAAACTTGATAGAGGTTCTAGGAATACGGATTCATACTATGAGGCTTCTACTTCATGGGCTGATTCAGGATCTGGCAGATCGAGGAATGGCTCATTTTATGCTGGAAATAGAATGGTAAGCGATATGAACAATGGTAAAGAAGAAAAGCACTGTCCTCATCAAGGTACTGAGTGGCATGATATTGATTGTTTGGAGGAGTGCATTAGCGCAGAGTATTGCAAGGATAGCAATGAGCAGACGCGCGACAAATTTGATGAGTTCCTTGCCGCCAGTGGAGTTGATCCAAATTTATTTGTGCCTTCACCGGAAAGGTTGAGTGCTGGTCAAGGTAATTTAGTCTCGTTTCTCGGCAGGTTGAATGTGCTGCAAATGTTTAGCAAATGCTGCCAACTCTTGCATCGTATGAGCAATAATTTGACAGTGCTTTCATTTCTCTAATATATAGACTAGGAGCATCTTACATTCTTACCGGACATTCTTCTTTCAATGCAGAGGCTCAACCAGGAAGTCACAAACCAACAATTGATCAAGAGTTTGAGCAGTACTTTTCAATGCTCATATTGTAGAAGGCATCAATTTTAAAACACGTCACCAAATTGTTGTTCACGTACATCATGTTTGTTCTCATGCGACTAGTGCAAGCTCACTTGTATATATATTAATAATATGTGCATCTCAAGTTGCTCCTATATTTCCACAACTTGGTCCCCTCATCAGAGATTAAGCTCCAAAAATTTTGGGTCTGTTTTAGTGTCCACTCTCCAGGGGCGAGAAAGATGTAGATAATTTAAATATTTAAGGGGCCTAAAAGAGATTCAACCGATAAGGAGTAAAGTTGGCCTAATAGTTGAAAACTCAACCTTAATGAACATAAAGTTGTCCCAAGTTTTAATCATCATATCCCTATCCCCATAACATTAGTTGGTCAAATGTATATGTATAATAAATAATGTAGATTACTCTAGGAGACCAACAATTTTTAGGTATCTGTATACTAGTATTCGAATAATTGCTCACGTGTTTGAAAATTTACATCCCTACTCCTTTATCTTTCTCTATTCTAACAAGCTGCCTCTCCCTCTATTGAATTTGTATCATATGATTTTCTTCTTTATTTACCCATTTGTGAACTGTAATATTTTTCATATCTGACCTCTTGAATATACTTATATCTCCACTTTTCTTTTTGTTCACAAGTTTATAACATAGTAAGAGTAAGAGAGGGAGAATTTGGTTAACTACAAGTTTACAAATAAATGCTAGTACGATGTTTGGCCTTTGTTGGGTCAACATAAACTCCATCAACTTTAACCATTAAAATAAACGGTCTCTCCTAACAACAATAGTTTCGATACACAATCTCAACAATCTCATTCTATCTTATGACCATCTCACACAAATTTTCGCATATCAGTATGACATAAAACAAAGTGCTCAGCTTTCTGTGGAAGACAACTAGGCCAAATGCTTAAACCTATCACTAAAATTAACTAGTATCAGACCAAATCGAAATTTTGATTAACTAAAGCAACCTATTCACAAAGAAACGGACAATTTGCCTAGGATTACATTTTCCCATTAATGTTAGGAAAAATTGATGAAAATAACACCACCTTTGGGCTATCAAACAAAAATGGTACCACCTTAGAAAATTAACAACAATAATACGACCTTTGCCTTTTCGTCACAAAAATAGAACACAGGTAACCGGAGATGGAATCTCTGGCCATATAGTAATTATGTGACCTTTTTTATTATTATTTTTCAGATTAGTGCTAATTCACAAGAATTGATGGTAATTAAAAAAGTCAAAACCATTTTCCCCTCTAATTCATTATCCACCTCCCTCCCATCTTCATCAAACCTTTCGCCACCCTTGCCCAGCCACCTACATCTACCCCACACTCCTCCAATTTCCTCTTCTTCTCCTTCTATACCACATCTACACCGCCTTCCCTTCCACAACCTTCACATGCTCAGTCATGAAGGCATCAATCCCAACATCCCTACTAGCAAGAAGGACGACATTCTCCCCCAATATCCACCGATGGTACCGCACCCCGCTGCATCCTGCATATACCCCCACCCCAACAACAACCCTAGATGTACACACAAAGTCCCCAAGTGCATCCCGCTCTCGCAGTTGATCCAATCACAACCAAATGCCTCTTATATTGGGGGGGGGGGGAAGGGGATTTTGGGAGCATGGAGGAGGTTTTAGAGGGTGACAAAAGGATATAGGGGGTGGGGAAATGGCTTAAGAGGGTGGGGAATGGGTGGGGATAGGAAAGAGGTTTAAGAGGGTGGGAAAGGGGTTTAAGGTGGCAGGGCAGAGGTGGTTTGGGTGGAGCAGGGAGTGGGGAAGAGGTTTAGGGGGAATGAAATGGGTTTAAGTGTTGGGGAATGAGTTTTAGGGGGAGGGGGGCAGATGTGGTTGAGGTGGACATGGGGCCGAGAAGAGGTTTAGGAGGGTGGGTGGGATGAATGAGAGGAAGGAAGAAGAGGGAAATGGTTTTGAGATTTTCTAATTATCATTAGTTATTATCAATCAAAATTAATCAGAAAAGGCTAACAATAAAGTGCCATGTCATCACTTTCTGGCCGGAGATTCTCCGTCGGTGACTTTTGTTTCATTTTTGTTTCAAAATGTTAAAGGTCGTATTATTTTCATTAATTTCCTAAGGTGGTACTGTTTTTGTTTGATGGCCCAAAGATGGTGTTATTTCATCAATTTTTCCTTAATGTTAATAAGTCTTCTAAGCACTCATCTAGCCCCAAGGCATCCACAGCCTCAGGAGCAAACTTCTCATCGGGGTCCTTCGGTAGATCATTAGTACGGATTCGTATAGCTTGAGATTTCCCCTTTCCCATCTCTATCGATGAGCTAGGTTTCCACCATTGCCTTTCTTTGGTAGCGTGCTATAGCTCCATTAACAAAACGAACAAGCCAATCGACCTTAAAATACATACGTGGAAGGAGCAAATTATTAGGTGCTCTCGGAGTCCCGGGAGCATGTACTCCCACTCCACATTTCTTGTACTTTTAGTGTTTTTCTTGTACATAATATGAAAATATACAAGAAAATGACAAAAGGTACTAGAAATTAGAGTGGAAGCACATGCTCCCGTGAGCATGGTATAATTTCTGCGTTGAAGGTCATGCTATACAACACTCAAGTCATCTACCTGAGACTTACTCGATGTCCACCCTGTGCTATTATGGAGAATTATAACCATATCTGCGAGAGACTCTAGGGCCTAGCTTTGACAAGTGTTATACAACTCAAAAGAGTCATAAGCTTGATTAAATACTTTTTATGTGATACAATATAATTAACAATCCCTTATGACCAAAGATACGCATACAAGACATTCCATAAAGTAATGATCTACCAACACGAATCTTCTAATAATCTATCAAGATTCAAGATGTTTTTGGTACTCAAGATTCAAGATGTCAAAGATGCGCATACAAGGCAACCCAAGAACTAATGTTTATTAGAGGTGTTATAACTCATAAGCCCTTCATAAGTAAAACATAAATAATACTGAATTCTAATTTCTATTCAACACGGTTCATATTAATAATGTACGTCTTCAACAAAACAAAATTGACCCCTCTTTTCCATATACTTATTAAAAACACACATACTTTGTTTAATGTCCAATCTATTACCGTAAAACTAAGTTCACCATGAACTAAGTAAAGAAATTTGTGATCAAATAATTATATCCATGCATGGGCATCTCGAAGCGACAAAGTGGAGCAGCTACAAGGCACGTAAACAGACATCTTGAAATCGTCAACGACATGTAGCCTTTTTATTTTCTTTAAATGTGGGAATACGCAGCCGCTACTTTTGGTGTGGTCTGGATAAAGGAGACGAGAGCACTGCACGCTTGCAGTCACGTCAGGGTTGCATGCTCCTGGACCTGAATTCTGCCAGTACTAGGCTGGTACATTATTTTTAGAAGCTCGTGGTTGTATTTCACTTTAACGGTATGGATGGTACGGTGATCATACGTAGTCAAAGGCGGGTACTTGAGCTTTTCTTCGTCGGAAGAATTCACGGACTGGCTCGAACTCGAAGCCATGCTATGAATTAATGGGAGGAAGCTGAGATTATTGTAGAAGAGAAGGTGGTGTATTTTGGTGAAGGAATTGTGAATAATGCGTAGGGCTATGACTCTATAGAGAGGTTGTTATATAGTACTTGTAATTACACCGTCGTACTAATATCACTTTTCTATCCCAAGTGTAATTCTTTCCTAAACACGACTGTACTCTCCTTACCCTGCTAGGATTATATCCAATGTTTTTTTTTTTTTTTTTGTATTTTTCTGTGATGGGCTATTGGGCTTGATTTTTGTTTTATGTTTCTCCAAATGGGCTTCCTTTGTGTTACTAGAATTTTCTACGTGTGTGTTAATTGATGTGATTGGTTTAGAAGTTTAAGGTGTTATGTGTGAACCTGTGTTTGATTTTGCATTAACGATTTCTTGTTGCTCCTAGTGTCAGTGGCATTGTTGAATGATGAACTTTACTACTCCATATTGTGGAAACTTACTGTGATATTTAAGTGAATGGTCCTAAAGTTGGAATCTTTAATGGAATCCAGAGCATATTTGTAGGACAATTCATGACGGTGGGCGCCCGGTGATGCCAAACTTGAGTGTTACTACCATATTGTGATACTTTTAAGCGAATGGTCTTAGAGTTGGAATCTTTAATGTGATTCAGAGTGTATTGTAGGACAATCATAGTGTGCACCACTTGGTGATAATTTTGGTGCTACCGTCTCACATGGGGGTCGGTGGCCCCTACCAATCAGTCAATTACGGGGTGGGGTTGGGGGGGGGGGGGGGATGTNNGGGGGGGGGGGGGGGGGGGTGATGTCCTATGTGAGAGGGCTATCTGGTGGTGCACTGTCATTTTCCATATTTGTAGCCCTTGTTCTAGTATGAGCCTTATAGATTTGATCTAGTATGAGCCTAATAGAGTTATGTCGATTGGCAATGCGAACAAGTACTTATTTGGTTCCCTCAGGAAGCGGAACTGCTCGTGAAACAGTGGTTTGTGAAATGGGGAAATGTCTCCATTAAATTGATGGAAGGGAGGTAGCTTCTGTTCCGAACTGGTTGCATGTTGTTGGAAATTGTTTCTTCATGTGACTGAAAGGTCTGAAACTAGTCAGAGTTTGTTTTTTGATTTGTCTGATTAGTTGTTGTGTGAGTTGAAATTTGGCAATTGCTACTATTCTGCAATACCCTGTACATCCTTTCTGATCTTTGTACAGCTGATAAAATTGGTTTATCTACCTTGAAATGGCATCAGTCTGTTTCAAAAGAGTAAGTACTCTTCGGTTGTTTAAGCTTGTCAAAGGTTCTGTGTCAGAGTTGGTTTGTCTTTAAAGTGTTAGTCTGGTTTAACTTGCACAGTTATGCTGAACATTTACAACGACAACAACAGTGACTGAATTATGGTTTCATTGTTAGTGGGGTGCGGGGAGGTTCATATCTATGTACCCGTAGGTAGTCAAGACTACTAGAATCTAGAAAGGTAGTTTTATCCAATGTTATATTGTTGATGTCAACATTCATATGCCTAATATGTTTTGTTCTATTTGTTCCGACTGTGAGAAAATCTTGATAGGGTCCCTCTTTTAATGGCTGCAATTTGAATTTTGTGGGGGATTTGCGGCTGTTTTTGATGAATAGAGAAAGTGTGACTTATGAAAACTGTTCATTTCTTGATTATGCATTGAACTGAGCTATCTTCAAAGATTTGTGTTTTCCACTTTCTTCCAATTTCTACCTCATTTCTGAGAATGAGGTCCTGAAATGTACAGTTTGTGTTAGTATAGTACACACCAATTTCTGTATCATTCAGCAGCTGTCCTACTGACAGTAGGTTGTGTTTGAATTCCTGCACATATAGGACATTTGGCAGAAGAATTCTTTTCTTAATTCTCGCAGATCCATATTCATCCACCCTCTTTATTCTTCCATCTATACTAGTCAACCAACAGATACTGGTTTTTCTAGCTTCCTCAATTCATGAAAAAGTGCCTTAGATGCACACATATGGTCTGTACATCCAGAGTCAATGATCCAAGTAATAATTTCAGGTCTTATTTTACTAACATTAGCATTTGATGCAATGCAAATTTCTGCAAAATTCATGTGATTACTCGTTCCTTCTTCTGCACACTGCTTTCCTTTGATCTTAGCAATTTCTTGAGCTACATCATTAATAAGGTTGATGTCAACTCCCACTGCGTTTATTGCCTTCATTCCAGTGCGACTGCTTGCACCTTGTGAATACTCCATTGCATCCAAAGGATTGTCTGCAGATTTCTGATGCTCACTACCATATTCTGTGACCTGTGCTGCAAACTTGTAGTTCTTTTCTTGGTTCCCCTTGCTTCCCTTGCACCAATCAGGGTACCCATGGATTAGGAAGCATGTATCCTTGGCGTAACCCGCCTGGTGCAGTGTCGACATCTTTGGTCACTTTGTCAATCTTGTCATTTTTTGCCTTTTTCCTGTAAAATCCCTCTTCTGGAGATATTTGTTCAAGTACCTCCTTGGCCTGGCCTGTTGACAACAAATGCAGCTGCTTCTTGGTTCTGATTAAACATCCCTGTGCCTTGCTTTTGCTGTTCAGTCTGCAGCGTAACAGCAAAGGCCTTGTTGGCTGGTAACATGGGATCCATGGTGAGTGAATAGATCCTGGTTGTCTCATAACCTTCGTCAACTCCCAATAGAAATTATCTGGTTCTGTTTCTAGTCTGATCAGCCTCAACTATTTTCCTCAGCAAACCACAACTACACTTTAAAAGTCATGACGCCACATGAGCATTCTGGGAGTTCTTCAATCTTATCCAGGGGCGGACCCAGGGGGGTTCGTGGGGGTGCAACCGAACCCCCCGGACTTCGGAAAAAAATTAAGAAATAAGTCTTCCTTACAGTTTTCTAGTTCAAATAAATAAAAAACTTACACTTATATCATTAGTAATTCCTTGACTAATTGGTAGATGTAAGTTTTGGTAACAAATTGTATAGTAGGACCTATGTTCAAGACCCACTAGAAACATTTTTTTTCAATTTTCCCTTTGATTTTTTTTTTCCCGAACCCCCCAAGCCGAATTCCTAGATCCGCCACTGATCTTATCTATATCATCCCAAAGTATTTTCAGATTGCCATATAGGCATGTTGCCTTGACTGGTATTGGGAAGCTCCTTCTTGAGTTGAAATAGGACTGGACCATTTGCTTGTCAGTTACAGCAGGTATAAGACAAGTTTCTTCTATGAAACCTATCTTATTATCTGCACCAATTGCCATCCTTATACATCTACCCCAGTTAGCAAATTTCTATCTGTTGCCCTTGATATCGCCACGTGCAGGCAAAGTTTGTACATGGATGGAAAATGGATCAGTGGTCACTGATGATATGGATACACAAGTGGAATCAGTCCAAGACAGCAATAGCTTTCCTGGAAATTAACAGTCAGGAAGTGCTGAAGCGTGGCTCATTTTATGCCGAAGTAGAACGGTAAGAAATGTGAAGGATGGTAAAGAAGAAAAGCACTATCTGGGTGGCATGATATTGACTGTTTGGAGGAGTGCTTTAGCGCGGAGTATTGCAAGGATAGCAATGAGGAGACACACGATAAATTTGATGAGTTCCTTGCCGCCAGTGGAGTTGATCCAAATTTATTTTGTGCGTTCACTGGAAAGGTGGAGTGCTGGCCAAGGTAATTTTGAATGAGTGAATGACTCGCACCCTTTAACTAGTTAGAAAACTCACGCGTCTTATTCCTCCATAATACGATCTCTGATTAAGGAATATAATCTCCCTCAACAGAAAACTTTCCAAAATATAATCATCTTATTACTTCCAGTTGTCTATTCTAACGCGTATAAACAACAATATACGCTTATGATTAGGAGTATGTTCCACGCTTATATAAACCCGCGTACATCTTCTTTCCCTTCATCTGTCTGGCTGTCTATCATCACCACACCTACACTATTTTCTTCTCCCTTTAAACCCAAACGCTCATCTAAAATCAAAAGCATCTGTTGATCGACCAATTAATCATGGAAGACATTATTGTTGCTCTTCCAGCACAACCACAAAGTCCATACATCATACCCCTTGTACAAGTCAGGATCGTTTATGGTAACAAACAGCAACTATCATCCTCGTCATCAACTTCCTATTATGATCTTACCAATGTGGATTTTTCCTTGATAGACGTCAAACCTATGCCTTCATTATCAAGTAACGATTGGGAAGTACGTTCTGTTAAAAATTTTCCAAGGTTGGCCCTAAATTTCGAATATGAAGACTGTCACAAGCCCAATATAGTGAACGCCCTATTCTGCCTTGGCCTTCAAGAACACTTCCATGATCAAGTGATGGAAGCCCTACTGATTGAAGTTGACGCAGCCCTCTCGAGTTTTCGCTCCGATCCTAACTTTCAAGATCAAGAAGTAGTGATGAAGAGTGCATCCTTCAACATTCTCCGAGTGTCCAACTGCGAGAGTGATCTGGAGTTCGACTTCAATGAGGTTGATGGCATTGATGACTATTTCTCAAGCGAGGAAGCATGGTTGTGAATTGCCCTGAAGTCGTATTCACTTTTATACAGTTTAAGTTCTCAAATATAGAGTATGATCTTAGGAATAAAGAGTTATTATATGTTGATCTAGCCACTGTTTTCTGTTTGTCTTTCTAGTGCCTTTGTCGAGAGTTTTGCCAATTGTTGAAATTCAATTATCCAGTGCAAGATTTCCTTCGCATAAATATTTAAGAAAGTTTTGTTTTCTACTGAGTACTTCTTGTAAATGATTAAATATTAACGATGTCCGTAATGATTCGTTGGCTGTGATATTTGGTACAGTATCAAATTTTCTTAAACGCACTTTGTATCAGTAGCTTTGTAGCTTCTTGCGTGGACAAATTATAAGGTACATTTAAGAGTACCTATTCTCATGTCTAAGTGTACCTTAGGGATTTTTATTTACTTATAGTTATTTGTTTTTACAAAAAATACATAAAAGTACATACAAATATGTTTAAAAGTACATACTTTCAGGTGTATGCAATAGATCTTGGCGTGCGTGTGTTCAAGCTCAATATAATTCGGCTATATGATGTGGTCCATCCCCTAAAAAAATCAAATTTTACCTGAAAGATCATGTTGTGTCATGTCTGAAAATTAAAACCAGTCCTCTGAGGAGTTCAACTGAGTTCAACTTCCACCATTCATATATTGATTTGATTCATTAAAAGTGAAGTCCTATTCTATCCATAACATCAATACACTTCGACTTTACTAAGCTCAAAAACTTGATTCAATTCTTCGGCAAAGAAGGGGAAGGGGGGGGTGTTTCCTTAGTCATATTAACCTTTGTTTTGAGGAAAACTTGATCCAATGATAACGTTTTACTTCCATAATGACCTAATTCAGTTGATATACACAGTAAGAGAGATAGAGAAATACACTTTAATACTTCTTCCGTTTTACATTAAACTTCATAATTGACATTTTGCGGTCTTCAAGACACCACTTTGACCATTATTTATAATATTTATATATTATTTTTTTAAACTATAAATATAATTTCTAAAAACATACTTTGATAATGAACATAAATAATTTACCTCCATTTTAAATTTGTTAATA
>CAAKMY010049398.1:0-11835 GCA_901111285.1 Corrigiola litoralis | reverse complement strand
TCGCCTCGCCCAAAAAAGCGCTGGGTCAAACGCTTGACTGCGCCCCGCGCCTAGGCGCGCCTAGAGCGTGCTTTTTACAACTAAGAGCGGGTGTGGTCTTGTTGCAGTTCCTAGTTACTTTCTGAGCTATATGTATAGAAAACTGCTAACAATAGTCACAGAACATATCTGTCTTGATATTTTCTTCATGAAATTTTACTACCTTCAGCAGATTTCTTTGTGCAAATGTTAGGAATATACTCCCTCCATTCAAGTCCAAGCTTCCCACTTAGCCTTTTTCGGCAATTCAATTCCAACCTTCCCATTTCCATATTTGGTAATTTGTAACATTACTTTACTATTAAAAAAACTAGTATGTGGAATGGGGACACTACCACTACTCTTCCATTATTGTCACATTGTAATAAAAAAAACCATTTAATTGACATCCCACTACTATCTTTTTATTATTGTTAAATAGATTTCTTAAAAATTATGCATTAAAGCAATGAGAATCTTGGACTTGAATGGAGGGATTATTGTTTAGGCTTGAAAATCGTTGGATCATGGAAGGTGGCTCCCCTCTGAAGTGGCTTGGAGTTTTCCACCTATTTTCCTTCTCTTTGCTGTATGTTTAATTTGTTTGCTTGCACTTGTATGCTGTAATGAACTATCCTAAAATGGTAATACAGCTAGGGTTACAGTATTGATCGGAGGTGTGAAGTCTTGCAACTAGAATATATGGCAACAAAACTCTGCTGTTGTCCGTTTTCAGGCTGTATGTCCTGATGACTTTATTATGTGACTATTTTGCTCTCATGTTTCTTTGCTTTGATTATTGCAGAAAGAAGAATAGCGTCATACTTGAATGCTGTAGGAAAGAAGTTTCTTGCTGTGTACCGATCATGGGGAACCTATATTGCTTTTCTGACTATACTTATCGCAGTGTACCTAGTCAGACCCAATTATATATCATTTGGTTACCTTTTCCTTCTGCTTTTTTGGATCATCGGGAGACAAATTGTTGAACGCACAAAAAGGCGCCTGTGGTTTCCCTTGAAAGCTTATGCAATTATGGTGTTCGTCTTCATGTATGTCATCAGCATTTTTCCAAGCCTGCAAACATGGTTGTCTAATATTATTGATCTTTACCCAAACTTGGGCTTTAGAGCTGAAGCTTCGTTGTTAGATAACGTCTGGGAATCTCTGGCAATCTTGATTGTGATGCAACTTTATAGCTATGAAAGGAGACAGAGCAAGTATAATGAACCAGGTGACTCTGACCTGCTGCAGTCAGGGGTGCTTGGATTTATAAAAAGGTTTTTAATATGGCACAGTAATAAGGTTTTGTTTGCAGCTTTATTCTATGCATCAGTATCTCCAATAAGCGCTTTTGGCTTTCTGTATCTACTTGGCCTCACCGTCTCCTCAACTTTCTCAAAAATTTCACGGATCCCTTCAAAATCCTTCTTAGTCTATACAGGATTTGTAGTGATGGTGGAGTATCTTTTTCAGATGTGGGGTCAGCCCGCAAAGATGTTCCCCGGCGAAAAGCATTCTGACTTATCTCGTTTCTTGGGTCTCCAAGTTTTCGAGCCAGGCTTTTGGGGAATAGAATCAAGATTGAGGGGAAAAGTTCTGGTTATTGCTGCATGTACCCTCCAGTACAATGTTTTCCGTTGGTTGGATACAATGCCAAGTACTTATCTATCAAAAGGCGAGTGGGAGGAGCCATGCCCGTTATTTGTCTCAACTGATGACACTGTTACTTTTTCGGGCTATAATGAAGAAGACAGATTAGTATCACAGTCTACATTGTCTGATACGCGTGGCAGAAGAGTCAGTACTTCATGGCCGTCACTCACTGCAGGCCACTCTCAACCATCGCGTCCTGGAGGAGAACCTGGTAGTCACCGCACCGAAAGAAATTCTTTTGGGTACTTTTGGGAAAGTATGAAGGACAGTCAAAAGTGGAACAAAAGGAGAATTCTGGCTTTAAGAAATGAGAGATTTGACATGCAAAAGACAACCTTAAAAGTTTACTTGATGTTTTGGATTGAAAATTTGTTCAACCTTTTTGGTCTGGAAATGAACATGATTGCCTTGCTTCTTGCTAGTTTTGTTCTGTTGAATGTAACTTCACTTCTCTATATTGGTTTGCTTGCTGCCTTTATACTTTTGAACCGGCGTATCATTCGTAAGCTATGGTCCCTTTTGGTTTTCCTGTTTGCTTCGGTCCTGATTCTTGAATACTTTGCAATCTGGAAGCATCAGATGTCTCTGAGCGTGAAATCCCAAAGTTGGGGTGATGTTCGTTGCCATGACTGCTGGAGAAGCTCAAAGCTACACCTTCAGTATTGTCAATGCTGTTGGTTGGGTATGCTTTCTTTTCCTCTACTCTATATTCTTAATTAGTAAAGTAAATCACTATTGATTAATTGCGATGCACATTTTTGTTTTAAGTCAACTTCACATTATTGTTAAAACCCGGGGGGGGGGGGGTTGAGGTTAACTTAGGCCCTCACTGGCCCTGTGTCTCAGAGTCCACTGGTGAAATTAATAAAAATACTTAGGTCGACCCTGTTCTAGTGATTGTCCTTGAGAGGAATTGGGGTGGTGCTGGAATGCAACGATCATTTTGATTTCTTGTAGTTCAAACAACTCTTTCAGTGTCTCTACCAATAGTGGAGAAACACCATCTGGGAATGTATTCTTCCTTTGTGGCTTTGATTTATCAAATGTCTTTATTATTAGATAATCCTAAAAAATAGCAAATTATTAGCTAATACCCCCTCCGTTTTTTATTATTTGACGTGCGTTTTAGCCTTAGCCAATTTATTTCAGATTGTTTGACGTGTTGGCTTGTATCTAATGACATTGCAATTTCCAACACAGTTTCTCACCACACTTCCCCCTTTTTTTTTCTCAGTACCAAACCTTTCATTGGACCAAACTGTAAAACGTTATATGGAAGTAGGAGAGAGGTTAGTGAATTTCGTACTGGGCAGGAGAGTTTTTAGTGGGTAGGAGAGAGAAATAATTGTAGGGATATAGGAAATTAGAGGGAGCTAAATGTTTCTTATTTGGTGTGCCAAACTCTAAAACATCATATAATGAAAAATAAAGGGAGTAGTATGTTTGGTTTTCTAATGCTCCCTCCGCTCCAATGATACTTTTTTTGTTTGTTTGTTTCAAGAAAATAGACCTCATTATTTGTTACCATGAATCGAAAGATTCATTATAATTTTTCTGTCAACATTATAATGTGATCACTTGTAACTTCTACAAATTTTTGGGTCTTTTCATGCTAAATTAGTGTAAGAATTTAAGGAAAATATTCTATCTTTCATCATTTCAAGTTTTCTTGAAATACATTTCAAACATGAATCTAAATAGAAATCTTTAGAGTTGAGATAAGAATTTCACATAACGTATAAAAGTGTACTATGAATGTATGCAAACAAAAGTAACTGAAAAATTCAAAGTAAATTTCTAATACTAAGATCGAAACCGGTGTGGCCTATGAACGGAGGTCGTACTACATTGTTATTAGTTTGGTACTATATACTCCCATTCAATAGTTTACATTTACTTTTTCAATTTGTCGAGGGGATACTTTGACCTTCAATAACTCAAAGTACACAATTGAGAAATTATCAAAATATAATCATGTTAAAGTAATCTTAAATACAAATATAACCATTATAAATTAATAGTTTTTTCAATTGTATATCTTGAGTTATTGATGGTCAAAGCATCCCCTCTATAAGCATGAAAAAGAAAATGTAAACAATTGAATGGGACAGAGGGATATAATTATTCTGTTGTTTGGTGTGAAATGAAAATGATCTTGTTCTACTGTAGAAATGAATCTATGGGCCCTTTAAAGCGAAAAAGAAATAAACCTATTTTTTCCTTTGTCTAGAAACGTCACTACTTGCTTTATTTTGCATCTTCATCATTGTACTACAACAGTAATTTAACGGTCTCTTCTTTGTTTAGTTGTTGCAATAAGCCCAATAACGTTGGTCATGCCTCAACTGTGCTGCAGGGCTTATTGTTGATGATCCTCGAATGCTTCTGAGCTACTTTATAGTCTTCATGATTGCTTGCTTTAAGCTTCGTGCTGACAAGTCCTCAAGCTTATCAGGATCATTTACATATAACCAGATGATGTCTCAACGTAAAAACATATTTGTTTGGAAGGATCTCTCATTTGAAACAAAGAGCATGTGGACTATTTTTGACTATCTGAGACTGTACTGTTACTGCCACCTCCTGGATCTTGTGCTTACACTGATTTTAGTTACTGGAACTCTCGAGTATGACATTTTGCACCTCGGTTATCTTGGTTTTGCTTTGGTCTTTTTCCGAATGAGACTCGAAATTCTGCGTAAAAGAAACAAGATCTTCAAGTTCCTGCGGATATACAATTTTGTCATTATTGTTCTTTCTCTTGCTTATCAGTCTCCTTTCATTGGGGTATTTAATGAGGGAAAGTGTGGTACTTTAGGCTACATATATGAAGTCATAGGGTTTTATAAATACGATTATGGATTTCGTATTACATCAAGATCGGCATTGGTTGAGATCGTCATATTTATGCTGGTATCAGTACAATCTTATATGTTCTCATCTCCAGAGTTTGAACATGTATCACGTTACCTTGAGGCAGAGCAAATTGGGGCCATTGTGCGAGAGCAGGAGAAAAAGGCTGCATGGAAAACTGCGCAGTTGCAGCATATCCGTGAATCTGAAGAGAAGAAACGACAACGTAATTTGCAAGTGGAGAAGATGAAATCTGAGATGTTTGATCTACAAGACCAGCTTCGTAGCATGAATTCTCCAAGGAACTGTGCTCAAGTATCCCCAGGCAGTGGAGGTTTAAGGAAGCGGAGAAGTGCCTCTTTAAAGTTGGATAAAGATGTCAGGGATTTTGATAAGGAGATTCTACTGTCTCTGTCTTTTAATTTGGATAGAGATGTTGGAGACGTTGATAAGGAAGAGGCTTTATTAAGAGAAGAGCAAAAAGCTTCTAGTGATTTTATAATGCCTTTGGAGTTTCTTGGATCTCCAGTTAGTAAAAAGTCAGAAAGTACTACTGTAGAGGGATCAACAAGGAATGACTCAAAGGAATTTTCTTTCGGTGAAATCACTGAAATTGAAGATGATACAGTTGAAGGAAAAAGGGAAAACTCCAAAGGCCAGTCAAAGGAACATCCTTTGAGATCTGCTGTGCAGCTGATAGGTGATGGGGTTTCTCAAGTACAGTCTCTGGGAAACCAAGCTGTTACCAATCTTGCAACTTTCCTGAATGTAGCACATGATGGTGATTCAAATGGTCATTCTTCTGAAGAGGATGGACAGTTTGATGAAATGGAGAGCCAATTTGCAGAAAATGTTCATATAGCTCGCACATCTTCTTTGCAGTCTGACAAGAGTAGAACTATGTCTGAGTCAGTGAGGCTGCAGCTTGGAAGGATTGTTCGGCACATTTGGTCCCAGATGCGGTCCAACAATGATATTGTTTGTTATTGTTGCTTTATTCTTGTTTTCCTTTGGAACTTCAGCTTGCTTTCAATGGTATACCTTGCTGCTCTTTTTTTATATGCTTTGTGTGTAAATGCTCGCCCGAGTTATACCTTCTGGGTTGTGATGCTAATCTACACAGAGGTTTACATTTTACTTGAGTACTTGTATCAAGTTATCATTCAACACTGTGGGCTCACTATCGACGTTGCGTTTCTGCAAGAATTGGGTTTCCCTTATCACAAAATTAACTCATCATTTGTGATAAGCTCATTGCCTCTGTTTGTGGTCTACTTATTCACTCTGCTTCAAAGCTCTATAACAGCACAAGATGGTGATTGGGCTGCATTTTCGGAATTTACCGCTCTCAAGACAAAATTGCGTGACAAGAAATATGTCGTCCCATGTTCTGGCTGGACAGAAAAGTTAAAAAGTCTTTTACAACCTATGAAAGATGTTGTGAGCATGATAGCTAGAAGCTGCTTAAGGTACTGGAAATCTTTGACTCGAGGAGCCGAGTCCCCTCCGTACTTAATCCAGTTGTCATTGGATGTTGGATCATGGCCGGAAGATGGTGTTCAACCTGAGAAAATCGAATCAGGAGTGAATCAATCACTTAAGATAGTGCATAGTGAACATTGCGAGGAAAAAAACCTAAATGCTTGTTCCTCAGCCAGCAGAGTTAACATTCAAAGCATTGAGAGAAGTGAGGAAAATCCCAATGTGGCTTTGGCTGTGTTTGAAGTTGTTCATGCCTCTCCCTTGTTGGGGTGCATGCCTGTGGAATGGTCAAAGTCACTTTCACCAGCAGCTGACGTTGCAAAGGAGATGCTTGTTGCGAAGGAAAAAAGATTCTTTGAAGAAGTTGGATTTCCATACCCTGTACTCTCAGTGATTGGTGGTGGAAAAAGAGAAGTTGATCTTTATGCTTATATATTTGGAGCTGATCTAGCTGTTTTCTTTTTGGTTGCAATTTTCTACCAATCTGTCATTAAGAACAAAAGTGAGTTTCTTGATGTCTACCAACTTGAAGATCAGTTCCCAAAGGAATTTGTCTTTATCTTAATGGTAAGCTTCAATCTTTCTTTTTTTTTTTTTCTTTATTGTCTCTGATTTGTTTAGTGTCATAGCTGAATTTTATGCTTATTTTGGACTAGTGTTGGCTTATAATGTCAGGGTCTGTTCGGTACTATAATGTCTTCAGTTTTTAGTTTCTACAAAAAACGAAAGCTGGTTTCCGTTTTATCATTATTTTTTTAATTCTAATGGAAACAGTGTGTATTAAACTAAAAAATAACCTCAAATACTCTGTCTTCGTAACTTTCTATGTTCTCTCTCTCGGCAGCAGTGCCACTCCTTCCTCCCTCTCTAAGTCCAAGCCATTAACGAGAAATTTGGCCTTAATGATTTTTTTTTTTCATGGAGATGATACACATAGAGAGTTAAAAGACATTATCCATTTTCAGCCTGACATAAAAGGAAATTTCAAGAACAGGGTTTGTAGATGGCAGTTTCTCAAGCCATGACTGGCTAAGTTGATAGTAATAGCTTCTACTTACCTTATCCTTTTCTCCATCATGATTCATGAATGACAACCTATGACATACTTACCTTCTCTCTATCGTTCCCTTTATCATGAATGAAAACTTACGACATTCCTAATCCCAACACCATCAGCACCCAATTCGAACTTTAAACTCTCAATAACTTTTTAACTCATTCAAAGTGTTTCGTAAATTTTTTTTTTTTTTTTTTGAAAAAAGGACATTTAATTTAAACCCAGTGGCATTTTGATGCAGATCTGTGAAATCCAATTATCTGTTTTCTTGTTGAATGATGTTTATAGTTGATTGTAAATCGAGACTGGAAAATGAGTCGAGGAAGTTGGAGGCGTTAGTACACGATAAACGCCATCTATTTTATAAAACCACAAAAAGTAGCTCGCTTTTTTGTTGTCGGTTTTAACACGTCATCGTGAATTTGTTTTCTCTAATGAATCATCTGAATGAGTTTTGTTTTTATTTTCTAAAAAAAGAAAAAACCAGGAACTCGCATGGTTACCAAATGGGCCCCAAAAGATGCAGCCCGTATTCTTGTCACTTGTTGGAAGGAATTTTCTTCCATTCCTATAAAACTTGCTATTCATGAGATATATTTAAGTGATCACCAGATATTGTTTCCTTGCAAGTTGATCTATTTGAAGATTCCTTGATTAGTAGCCAAGCGATCAATGAATCCTGGGTTGCTCTTTAGTTTTAGTGTTTGTTCATATTTTGACTTGTGATGTTTTTTTTTTTTTTTTCCCAACTTTATATTCTGAAGATTTTTGAATTTTCCTGTTCTTCTATAAACTTCAATAAAACTAAGGGATATAAGGTGAAGAGAATAAAATCCTTAGTCGTGCTGAATTCGAAGTCACTAGCTTAAATCTTATTGAAGATCCTATCCCTTTCTATTGATGAAGTCCATTACAACTGCATTATAAGTAATTGTTACAATATAATTAGTTAGTAGGTAACGATTTTGGTTGTGATTGTGAGTATTACTTTTGTTCTTTATAATTGTGTTTGCATGGATTCATTGTAGATCTTACAGAATAATTGATATGAGTGGATTTTGTTGACTAAAAATGCTTGTCTTGCCTGGTAGCACATGTGTGACTTTGCTAATTACTTGTTTCCAGGTGATCTTTTTCTTGATAGTCGTCGATCGAATTATTTACCTTTGCTCATTTGCCACGGGGAAGGTTCTGTTCTACCTTTTCAGCCTTGTGCTCTTTACATATTCAGTTACAGAATACGCGTGGAATATGCAGCCATCCCAACAATATGCTGGAATTTTAGCACTTCGTGCTATCTTTCTGACTAAGGCAGTGTCGTTAGCACTTCAGGCTATCCAAATCCGCTATGGAATGCCACACAAAAGTACACTATATCGCCAATTTCTGACCAGCAATGTTTCGAGGATCAACTATCTTGGTTATCGACTCTATCGTGCTCTCCCCTTCCTCTATGAATTGCGTTGTGTGCTTGACTGGTCATGCACAACAACCTCATTGACGATGTATGACTGGCTGAAGGTAATTGTAGCTTGCATTATCGTTCCGTTCTTCCACTATTGCTGTTAGAAGTTGCATGTCTGTCTATGCTTGGATATCTGTCTTCGTGCTCTTTCTCTCGGCTATAAGTTGTCTCTTAATCTATAAAAATTGCGTAATTTTGTCTCCATCCCCCTGAGTTACAAACTAAAAACAAAACAAAAAAAAAAATATTTATCAATAAAAAGAGTGTAAATGGTGAAGCGCTAATTTTTTGTCTGGAGACGGAATAGTTGATATGATAGAACCTTGCAATGATATTGAATTGTCGGTCACCAATGCCCGCTTGGAAGATTTAGTTAATTTATCCGAGGCAAAGTAAATGACTCTTACTAGACAAACCTATGGGAGACAGCTTGATTATCTCAATTTTTGCAGCTTCACTTTAACCCGATACTAAGTAAAATGACGTCAATATTTTTTTTTTTTTTTTTTTTTTTGTATTTATTCTTCCTACACATTAAGCATACAACCTGTGACTGAACTCCATAACCGAAAAATACCAAGGCATACCTAATGCCCGAAACTCTCGAGCACTCCGATCGGTGTGTGCCATGAAAAATAACACTGAAAAAAGAATTTCACGGGGTCTATGAATACAAAATGTATTATTGCAGAACCATATAGGTCACTCTTGTTTACCACCCTCCCTCAAAAAAAAAAAAAAAAAGGTTATGCACTGTATTGTTACTTAATCTAAGTCAGGAGTCAATCTGAAAGCCTTAAACTTTATGAGGTACATTGGAATTTGAAACTACTACAATGAGAGAATGGATAAAGCTAAGGATTGACATTGACCATTATCCTGATGGAAATAAGATGTATTTCCCATATGCGGAATCCTCCGGTAGTCCTATCAGAAGTAGTTTCAAGGAAAAGAATTCAGCTCTCCTTCACATCTCCTAAAACTAAAAATTATAAGAGACATATTTTATATGGATGATAAGGAATGGGTATAGCAAAATATTCTTGAAACCTAAAAAAGACCTACGCTAAGAAAATTGTTATGCATATTGCTGTTTGTTATTTTAGACTTTCTTATTCCCGAAATTTTTTCCTTGTATTTTTATGGGTTTTCTAATACATCCTCTGATTTTTTTGTTCTGTTTCCTTTTCCATTTCTTCCGCCTGCCATTTACACCCTAAAAAATATTAAAATATCATATAAGAATACTACGGAGAGCTATCTGAAGTGATAACCCAAGCAAAATAGTGGCCACGGGAGCTTTTAGGGGCTTGCCGTGTGTGGCTTACCTATCGATTTTATTTGCCCCTCATGGTACTGTTTTGCTGTCTTTTAGCTTGGGCCATATATTGTAACAGCAGTATATTTCACCCTGGCAGCAAGAAAGCTTATTTGCTTTTTGTCATACCTTAAAACTGGACTTATCACTCAGATTGTTCATGCACTTCATCAAAAAAAGTACATTTTCTACTGATTAATTTTACATGGGGCTATTATAGTGACCAACAAATTGCATCTGCGTTCTATCCATAGTGGAATATGGAGACCATATTTGCTTCAAGTTGCTTTTTGCCAAAGTGATTTTGGATGTTATAAGAAATTGACAAAGCTGTTATCAAGCAATGTTTTTGTCCCTGTTGTCTTGATTTGCAACAAAACTGGACCCTTCTGTTGTCTTACAGAATTGTCGTTGTTTTGCGACTGTGCACCTCTGGAGGGGGGGGGGGGTCCTATTTCTGGCGCTGCTCTGTACCAGCTTTTAGATTCCACCACAATAAGTCTTGTGTCCTTAAACAGTTGTTTTGGAGGATGACACTGATAGTATAAAGTCAAAGATAAACAAAGAAATTAAGTGTCAAGTCTATTTTTTGATGATCTAGCAGTCAATCTCCTTTTCTGGGCATGTGGTGCACGTAGTGAGCTTATTTTTCAGATCTGTAAGGGTCATTTGCTGTCTAAACTGTAAAGAGTCGTATTGGTATATAGTTTATGCCAGAAGCTGTTCCTTTTCAACTTCTGCAGAGCAGAGCTCACTCCAAGGGTTGTGAACCAATTTGGTCCATGAATCACAATATATTACGCAAAAGGAAAATATAGCTTCTCATATTAGCAAAGCACGTGATGCCCTTTTTGGGATTTCCTCTTGAGCAACCCCCCCCCCCCNNCCCCCCCCCCCCCCCACCCTCTCCCAGGTTGCTGTCAGGTTAAGGCCTCAATATTTATGCTGAAACTTCTGAAAGTGAAGCGAACTGCAACATGGACTTGCTCTTGTTATCAGTTTGTGTTTAAATTATAAAACTAGAAGTGTTTACTTATGGGCCTGAAGTGATCTATATACTGCAAGATGTTTATAGCGACTTTGATTTACCTTTTCTCTTAGCCAACAACAATATGTAACTTCCCTCTCTTAAGTTTTCACATTTCTGAATTTTCTTTGAGAGAAGTACATGGCAGGATGATTATGAGTCTTCAGTATTCTGATGAGCGTACTAATTTCACCTGAGCCGGAGCTTTACGGACTCTTTTGTGTTATATCATCTATGTACTTCAACTTCAATAACGTTTTGACTAAGCTGAATTCATGTGGTGTTTACACCACTGTTGTACACAAGGAAATAGGTCTATAAAATTCAGAGCTTTGATTTAGTTTTGTGGGTTTTAACTGATATGTCTGAGTGGACATTGGCATGTTTTAACGGTTTATTTGGGCCCTGTGTGTGGATGGTAGGTTTGAGTGTTTGACAATGTATATTGGAGTAGTCATGGGGATTTCTAGAATGTCATGGTTAACCTTTGCGTTACTGTGGTACATATTGTGCATGGGTCATTTGAGGTTTCGTGTTTATTGATAATAAAGGTGTTTTTGTTTTGCTCCCCGCTTTCTTTGGTTCTGTTTGGAGGGCTAGTTATCCTTTAAAGACAGAGTATATCTTCTTCTTTTGGTCATAAACAATCTTTTTTNNGGGGGGGGGGGGGGGGGGGACAATTAAGATGCCTGAACGTTCCCTTGACATTATTTAGTGAAATTGTAATGGAAATATAAAATTGGAGTAATAGTTTGGTCAGACATATGAGTTTAAAAAAAATGTGCTTTCGAAATACCTTATGATTGCAAATTGTTGGAAGCCACCTTATGATATGAAAAGCTCACAGTTTTAGCTTTCGACCTTGAAAGCTGATATGTCTGAGTGTAACTTTGGTTAAATTATTTTACCCAAGTGTTTGTGAATTGTAGACCTGTAGGGGGTGTTTGGTACAAGGAATT
>CAAKMY010049382.1:0-10840 GCA_901111285.1 Corrigiola litoralis | reverse complement strand
ACCTTTGGATCTTTCATGCCTATCATAATCCCTCCCAATTACGCAAAGCCTACACATGCTAGCTAAGGAGAAGAGTTCGTAAGTTCAATCACAGCTTAATACAACTACTGCAGTCATGAAACCCATAATAGAATTATGCTAATTAAATACTAAACCCGATTCATATTATTACTAATTACTTTTCATATATATATATATATATATATATATTAGTTTTACATTGTGGGCTTTAATCCTGTTACAATCACGGTGGTCGAGTGAGACAATGGCGGGTGAGACACCAAGAATACGATATATAGTCTAAGCCAGCTGCATAGTACGGAAGGGAATCTCATAAAATATGCAGTCAATTTGATAGAAAAAATTAATAGCTTGATGCAGGGATGTAGTAGCTTAAGCATTTGAATCAAAGGGTTCTAACTGTTACATAACTGACTATTTTACATAAATCCGATGTCTAAATTACCCATAAATTTAACTATTGTGCTTATGACAGAGGATAGCGAAGTCAACACAAAGCAACAAAAAAATAAAAAAAATGGAAGGCAGGCACCGAAGAAAATCAAAGATATTCATCCACCGTAATCAACTACCTCATACTATTACCACGAACTGAAACTCCCCCTACACATTATTGCATCATAGGAATGGAAAATTGAACATAAAAAGAATTTCAAAAGAAAAAAAAATCGTTAAACACCGATTACCCATTAAAATTTAGCATACATCAACGAAATAAAGTATACCCAGATTCCTTTCGGGATGGCGAATAGACCAATTATTGATTACCACAATGGGTAGTATACATCATACCCGGAATCGCAAAAGCCAATTGACATAGATGACATACCTATTTAGGCCGAATTCGTGAGTTGTGTCGCCCCCATTAAGTATTGATGAAGAACAAATGAAGGAATTAAGATAGCATGAGTTATTTAAAGGAGAAAAAAATTGATCAGAGACGCAACTTACCACTTATTCAAATGAGGGAGATAAGATGTTAGCCTAAGTTTTTCAAATGAGGAAGGATGAGATGGAGATGAGGGAGATGCAGAATTTCATTTGAGGAAGATGAAATGTCAATCTTGGTAACTCAGTAACTAGTGACGGGACAGACGGGTAGTGGGTAGTTGAGTATGTGTTTTCTTTTTCCTTTCGTTTTAATTTCAATTTTTTTCACTTTAGCGCGTAAGTGAAAAAATCCAAATGTATCCCGCTTAGCTATTGCCACTATATCGACGCTTTACTTAAAAAGTGTTGATATTGTCCTGTCATTATTAATTTTACTTGGACACTTTTATGAAGCGTTGAACCTAAAGCGTTGAAATATACCACTTTTTCTAGTAGTGAAATCGACCTCCACCACCTTTACTAAGCAATATTGGTCAGTATACTGCGGAACAATTATGGCTATTATGCGAGCATATGATCTTCGTTGTTCGTAGAAGTATACTTACTCAAATTTCACGTAAAAAAAGCGCGCATAGAGTTTGGGTGGTGTCGTGCTCTTTCGTATTCCTATCTTTAGTTAATTTTCGTAATTCTCTTTTCGTCCGTTTTGGTGGTGGCCTCTTGTGTGATACACTTGGTGCTTTCCTCTGTCGCGTGGCCACTACCTTCTTGGGAAAGCGTATGCTTTGCCTTTACATCAGCGTGGTGAACAAGGCCTAGTCGTCTAGGCTTGTTGCGTATTGGTGTTATTTACTTAATGCTTAAGTTTTGTAGGCTTTTTTTTTTTTAAAGTTTGCTTAGTTTGTTAGTTGTATTTGTTTTATTTTCTTGATAGATACTTAATCCATCTGCGTATAGTTTGTGGTTCTATTTGGGTCTTATTTGCTTCGTCTCGTTCTCGTAGATTAGAATTTGAGACTTTATTACATACTCCCTCCATTCAAGACCAAACTTCCCTCTGAACTTTTGTCACTATTTGAAATCATACTTTGACTATCAATAAATTAAAATATGTAATTTGAAAAATATGAATTTTATTTATGTTAAAGTATTTTCCAATGCAAATCTAACCTTTACAAATTTATTATTTTACCAATTATATCTATGAGTTATTATTAGTCAAAGTATCACCTTGTCAAGTGTGCCCATACAAATGCAAGCTTGGTCTTGAATGGACATAGTATAGTTTAGTTGGTTGCTCTTTTTTAAGGGCTATAAGAGATATCAACCTTGGCGGGATCTTAAAGTGTGAATTGTGTTGGTGTGCGGAGGGTAGGACTTATTTTCCATAGGAGTCTCTTTTTCTTTACTTTTATCATTGGAGCGTTTGTGTCTTATCTCCCCATGATTTGGTTATGGGTTCAACCTCATTTCATATCAATATGGAAAAAAAAAATTATCCTACCACTTTAATTCAAAAGCGCCAGAACAAACTTTGCATCAATCGAAGTAGTTGGCATATGGCACATAGTTCTATACATTCATATCATCCAATATTGATAATGCAATCACGTCAGATCCTACACACAAGAATCCAAATGCCACTTCACCAACAACCGCACCATACCCATCGATAACGTCTTACGTGCCCATCCTCTATGACAATATAATAAGGAGACTGCTAGTACGAATAACATGTAGCACCAAATACAGAGTATCTTATATCTATCTATCATACGTAGTATCCTAGAACTCTATAAACTTCATATATATCGACTGGAGTTGCCTGTTAATTTTGGTTCTCATTGCTCTTTGTCAAAAAAAAAAAAAAAAGACTAAGATCAATTAATGCCATAATATTTACTAGTTACGCTGAGAGTACGTGAGCTAAACACATCCCCCTAGAGTTAGAAAATAATCATGGATATGAGAGCTGCATACAGTTATCCGGCCGCTGGAGAATTCAGCTATGATGTGCCCAAAGGGGTGGACGTTACCGGACGGTACAACGAGGAATTCGCGAAAATTCTCACTAAGGATGCTTTGCAGTTCGTAGCTGAGTTGCAGAGGGAGTTTAGGAGCCATATCAAGTATGCTATGGAGTGTAGAAAGGAGGCTAAAGTTAGTTATAATAGTGGGGCCTTGCCAGGATTTGATCCCGCCACTAAGCATATTAGGGAAGGGGATTGGGTATGTGCGGCGCCACCGCCGGCTGTTGCTGATCGGAGGGTCGAGATTACGGGCCCTGTTGAGAGGAAGATGATCATCAATGCTCTTAACTGCGGGGCTAAAGTGTTCATGGTATGCATGTAACGCCTTTATGCAATTTTTGGTTTGTTTGTGTGTTTATTTAATTTTCGGCGGCATGTTACGGAGTACACTATAGCGTACTTTGATTTTTTTTTAGAGAGATTATTTCTAACGTTGCAATATGTCTTTTCAAGTTTATACAGGAGAGGCCATTGTGTTAATTAAATGAGGAAAAAGCTTGCTAGAAAAAAAATGCGGAGCATGATTTATTGAGTTGGATTCATATTCGGGACAACAATGACATGTTAAAATACATAAACTAGAGACGGTCTACTTTTAAACCATGCTGGCCCAATAATCACATGTGTATAACTCAGTTCGGCTTTTAGGGAGCTACAAAAAATTTAGATTGCAAGGAGTTGGTCTATTATAAAAGTACAACGTTGTTTTTTTTAATAATTTGAGGTTAACATATGTTGTTTGGTCAAACAAGCCAACAAAATTATTTGCTAAATTTCTTGTGCAGTTAGCTTAAAAGTCAGGTTTCAAAAAGTTGCTTATTGGCGTTTGGCTTTTGGGACCACTTTATATTTAAAAAAACCAACTAATCGAGCTAATTTTACCAAACACTTTTCGTTACCATTACAGCCGGTCAATACAACCAACTTATTTCAGTCGGTCAGCCAACAATCAACAACCAGTTGCCAAACAAGACCAAAAGCTAGAATGACTACTAGCCTAGGTACATGCCGTAAAATAATTAGTATATGCAGAGTTTGGCCTTGTTTGGCAGTTGGCTTGTTTGACACGCGGGAACAAGTTGGCTGTATTGACCAGTTGGAATCATTGGTTGCTGGAAATAAAAGAGTTTGGTAAAATTGGCTAAAATTAGTTGGCTTTTTAGTTATAAAGTGGGCCCAAAAGCCAATAGATAAAGCTGCTCAGTATAAATCTTACGTGTCCCTTTTGTTCATAGGACTTGGCCGACTATTGTCTATTGAACTTGATAAATTTGAGATGGATTTGATGGTTGTAGTTCTTACAAGTTGTAATGTTATGTAAGAAAACTTAATCATGATTAAAATAAAAAAAAAACTCTATGTAAGCCTTTTTTCTTCGTATATATTCATGACACAATATACTAAGAAGTTTGCTTGAGCCGGAACCTGTAACAAAAAAAATTAGGATGTTGGACTCCTGATTGTAAGTAAGCATTCTTTCCAAGACACTCTTTGCCTTAAGTGTTTAACATGGACTTTCCAGGCTGATTTTGAAGATGCACTATCACCAAGCTGGGAAAACTTGATAAGGGGACAAGTAAACTTACAAGATGCAGTGAATGGGACAATCACTTACAAGGACAACGCCAGGAACAAGGTTTACAAGCTGAATGATCAAGTAGCCAAGCTATTTGTTCGTCCTCGTGGCTGGCATTTGCCTGAGGCACACATTCTTATTGACGGTGAACCTGCCACTGGCTGCCTTGTAGATTTTGGACTCTACTTTTACCACAACTATTCTAAGTTCCGCCAAGCACAGGGTGCTGGTTTTGGCCCTTTCTTCTATCTTCCTAAAATGGAACACTCCAGGCAAGTTTAAGTCAGAAACAACTGGAGACTTAAGTTTATGGTTGCCAACTTTTCAATGCAGATATTATTTGACGCTAAGAGCAGTACAACTGAACAAAAATGAACAACGCTTTTCAGCCGTTTCATCACATGGCCACCTTGTACAGGGTTATTAACATAAGTTTAACTCATTTTCAATTATGTAAGAAAAAAAAATCTCTTTTTCAAGATTGAAACACTATATATGGAGTGGATGTGTCCAGTTATTCAAGAACAGGACTTGTGTTTAGGTTGAATTTAAGGCTTATGGACCAAATTTTGATCGGCTAAGTCCAGGGTTGAAAGGATTTTGATCGGCTAAATGTTTTATTGACTATTTAGACAAGATCTGATCGTAATTCAACGCTGAACTACTTGCAGGGAAGCGAAGATATGGAACAGCGTGTTTGAGAGGGCAGAGAATATGACAGGGATTGAGATAGGAAGTATAAGGGCCACAGTGCTGATAGAAACTCTCCCTGCTGTGTTCCAGATGAACGAGATCCTGTATGAGCTCAGAGATCACTCGGTGGGGCTCAACTGTGGGAGGTGGGATTACATATTCAGCTACATCAAGACTTTCCAGGCCCATCGTGACCGCCTCTTGCCTGACCGTGTCCAGGTTGGGATGACCCAACACTTCATGAGGAGTTACTCTGATCTTCTAATCTATACCTGCCATAGGCGTGGTGTCCATGCAATGGGAGGCATGGTATGTATCAGTTTCTTTAATTGGACACATACATGGTATATTTGGCAGTATAGGAGCATTCACATATGCGAACGTCTGCATACTAATCTGACCCATAGCTGTTATTGTTGTTTGTTTTTTCAATAGTGCCAAACGGCCAACCTATTGTTGTTTTGGTTCGTAACTACAAGTGCATGATGTGAAATCTATTTCCATGAAAACCATTTTGCAGCATATGTTAGTAAATTGATGATGGAAAGTGACAGAAGATGGTTTGCCAAAAAATCCCATGCAGGTAGATTATAGAACTAATACCTGCCTGAGATTAATTTTATAGAGTTCCAAGAGCTGTTGTATACCGGACCCTAGTATAAATTGTTAAGCCTTTTGAGGTTGGGACTCGTTAGTTTCAAGCTTGAAGATTCACTGCAATTATGATGACTTGGTCGTATGACCCCATATTATTATTAGTAGTAACTGCAAACTAGACTGATATCTGTTTAATCAACAAATGGAAAATCAATAGCTCATTTCATTGTTCAATTCATAAAACAGGCAGCCCAGATTCCAATAAAGGACAACCCGAAGGCTAACGAGATGGCCATGGAGCTGGTAAGGAAGGACAAGCTAAGAGAGGTGCAAGCAGGACATGATGGGACTTGGGCTGCTCACCCGGGCCTTATCCCAATCATCCTTGCAGCTTTCAATGCGGACATGGGTGATGCCCCAAACCAAATCCAGTCTGTAGCTAGGCCTGAAGCTTCTAAGATCTCAGAGGAAGATCTCCTGCAGCTCCCTCTTGGAGTACGGACCATGGAGGGGCTCCGGCTCAACACTCGGGTCGGAATTCAGTACCTGGCAGCCTGGCTCACAGGCACAGGAGCAGTCCCTCTATACAATCTGATGGAGGATGCTGCTACAGCTGAGATCAGCAGAGTGCAGAACTGGCAGTGGTTGAAGTACCAGGTGGAACTGAACGGTGATGGTCTTGGGGTCAGGGTCACTCCAGAGCTATTTGGACGACTCGTGGAAGAAGAAATGGAGAGGATTCAAAAAGAAGTCGGGTTAGAGAGGTTCCAGAATGGAAAGTACGCAGAGGCTTGCAAGATCTTTACCAACCAATGCAACGCGAGTGAGTTGGACGATTTCCTCACTTTAAGTGCTTATAAGCACATTGTTATCCATTACCCAAAGGGCTCACCTAGGCTCTGAAAGAGAGTTGAAGCCTTCTCTTTTGTGCTTTTGATCACTGCTGTAACTTATATGACGAGTGGGTTATCTTAGCATCTCGAATAATGGGTTCGTTCTCTGTTTTTCCTTGAGCTCATCAGCAAGGGGGAAGGCTGATACATATTTATATTTGGTTCGTTCTGTAACAAAAGTTTCATCGCTGAAATTTATCTTTTACGAAATAAATCACCATTTCCTCTCTGTACATTATTGGTTTAGTGTGCTACCTGATAAAAGGCAATGCTTCAGCCATGGTTCACACACTAAGAACTCGTATGATGTGGGAATGCGAATTGAGGGGTGAGAATTAAGTTGAATGGAGATGGCAAAGTGGGAATTCATTACACAGCTCCCGTTCTCTTGTCACATGTACATGAGAAATGATTGTTAACCAATTTCCATGTTTGGCATGTGAGTTTGGACGGGAGATTATTTATGTGTGTGTGTAAATTAGCTAAGCTTGATCGTGTTGTAGCATGTTCAAATACATGTTTATTTATTATTTATTGTGTTCGGGCTTTGTTTATTTATTAATCGAGCTATACTCAAAACCGAGCTTTAAACGAGTTTTATAATCGAGTCGAGCTTATAAAAATTAATACTAAAAACTTGATAATTAGAACATTTATATACCATTCAACATTTAAAAATTCATCATATCATTGTGATGCCAGTGCTATTGAATTTTCTACAATGGCAAAGAGCCAAGAACAAGCAACAATAACAGCATGGTTTCGAAAAAAAAAAGAAATTTGGACACATACATAAATGTCATATCGAATCATACCTAAAAAAGGTCACAATGTATTAGTTAAAGACAACTTTCTTACTATTATCTTGTACCGAAGCCAAGAAAATTCCAATGTGATATTTTTCAAATATATAACATATTTAGTCAAGTTAAGTTTAAATGAGATTTTTATCAAACGAGCTTTTAGAAGAGCTTATTCACGAACATAAATAAGGGAGCACTATTGTGTTTATGTTCAAGCTGATTTGTTGATCGAGTTTCAAAATTTGTTTAAGCTTAGCTTATTTATTAAATAAACCAACAAAAACGACCTTTAGTCGAGCTTGAGCTCGAGTTGTTTATTGAAAGCTCAGTTCATTTACACCCCTATGTATCTTCTTGGTAGATACGATAGATGATGAGTGAGTGTTTAAGTGAGAATCTTTTTAGAAACTTCACTTTAAATAATAAATTTCTCAAATCGTTTTTTTTTTTTTTGGTAAGCAAGACGAGGGAAAACCCTAACAAACGATAATAAAAGCAAAGAAAAAACACTAATATGAAACCTTACGGGGCCATGCTACTCCCATAACATCTTGTTCCATGAGGTACCAAAGGCATTGAGGAGGCGACATAAGTATGTCCAGTTACTGTAATTGCTCGATTGCTAGATTCGCTAGCCAATCTGCGCAACAATTAGGTTCACGGTACACGTGCTAGATCCTGATCTCCCACCTACCATCCTCCATGAGCTTTCTGCACTCATTTTACAAGATGAAAGTGAGCCCACTGTCTTCCAAACCCCTTTGCTCATTAGCTCAACAACCACTGCAGAGTCAGATTGTATAACTAGTTTTCTAACACCTCGTTCTTTCGCAACCAAAAGGCCCCTTCTTAAAGCTGAAAGTTCAGCTGTCATTGGGGAACCAAGATCAAGCTTTTCTGCAAAAGCTATAATTAACATACCCTTCCAGTCATGAACAAGTCCCCAGACCTCCTCCTGACACCCCTGGGTTTCCTCTAGCCGCACCTTTAATGTTAAGAACCCACCACCCTCAGCTGGAGCCAACCACCTGATGAACACCTCTCTAGATTTAGGTACTTTGCAACCAAAGAAGGAACGATCCCTAGCCAAAGTCCTACTGATGTCAACAACTCGTGCCTCTAAAAAAACTCGTGTATTTCTGGGTATCTCATCTGTCCGTCCAAAAATACGCGCATTGCGCTATCTCCACAATCACCATAAGGTGATTGCAAAAGCTTGTTCCCAATCTTCATTGCCAAAACGCTTGCCTTGCCCCGAATTGCTGATTAACCAAGGCACCAGGGGCTAAGTAAAGATAAATTTCTCAAATCTTATGAGTACCACTTGACCCACTTTGTGATATACTAGTAGTAAAGCCCGTGCGATGCCCGGGCCTCATATAAATACTCTTTTTCAATTAATATTCACATTTAAAATCAAATCTATATTAGAATTAAGGAAAGAAAAATGGTTAGCATTATAAGCCGTAAGTCATAAAATGACCCTTAGTTCTCAGTGGAGCGATATAAAAAAATATAACAATTGTATCGCCAATTCTAATTACAAAACTTCATAGATAAGAAAGTATTATTGATATGCTTTGTTCAACATGCATTAAAACTCCAATATTCCTCCCCATATTAGAAAATGTGTTATACTTTCTACAATTTAAAGGTTATCACAATAGACACATTTAATGTTAGTCGAATTACAACTATTGACAGTTATCATATAAATTCTTATTTGTATACATTGAAAATCACCAATATATAAAAGAAATCCATATTTTTCATAAAGTACATAGAATCCCGTCGACAGTCTAGCGATAAAGTGAGCCACATAATTCCCAACTCTCAACACATAAGAAGTAGTAAACGATTTAAACATAATGTAAATAGAAATATCATCCAACATCAACAACTTGACATCTATCATCATGATGCTTCTCGGGCGCCAATACAAAGGCCATTATTCTCCAAGACCACTCTTTAATATCCAAATTTCTTCGCTGCCAAGACGTCTGCACACCATTGCAGCAAGTACCTTCCCCACTAATCACTTTAGACTACCCTGAACCCAATTCCAATCGCATCCATAATTGCAGCATCTGTATTAAGCTTGATAACGTCCCTCGAAGGCAGTGTCTAACCCCGAAGAGATGGTACTCGTTGTATCTGATGACCATAATCATGTGAATACTTATCCATGCTGTAATGTATAAAACTCAAATTCATAGACGACCAATTTTGATTGTCATATTTATTCAACAACTTATAATGTTAATAAAAAATTGTATGATTGTCTTATCATTAATTTATTGTGAGACCCACCTATAAACTTTTGAGTGTTTCACCAAACTTTGCAAGGTTTTAAGGTGATTTGAAAATCTCGGTTTTATTTCAAAAAATCTAATCAACACTCTAATGTCCAAAAGCTAAAGAGTAAGAGATCATACCTTAAGTGATATAACCAATCAATTGACGCAATATGCTATAGCCTGCAAGCTTTTCGTCGTCTCCTTTAATCTTGATTTCGTTCACCTTGCAAACACAATGTCATTAATTAATAAAAGCTATTAATAAGAAACAATTAAAATTGTTAAGATAATAATGACGATTACAATAAATACTATAATCCCTCTAAAAAAAAGAACAATCATCACAAAGAAAAAAAAAAAAGATGTGAAGAAGAAATCAAGACATAATTCCGTCATAACGTTAGTAAAAAAGAATGCATATTCAATAGCCAATGACATGTTGGGGCTTGTATGCATGTAGTCAATATATACAGCAATAAACCGAAGGTTTAATTATCTGAAATATATCTAATCAAATTTAATGAACTTACAATTCTAGTAGGATTCCCTTGCCTGTAGTCCCATAGAAATATTATACTCCGATTTTCATTACTAAAAGACCTAATTAAAACAAAAATCAAATCTTTTTCTAAAGATTTTTACTCAAATTTAATAAGTTTGGAATTGTAGTAGGATTCACTCACCAAATGTCCTATGAGAATACTAAACTCAATTGTTGGAAAAGAATGCAACTTTGATGTGTATGAGTAAAGATTGTTCGTTCTTTCAAAAAGAAAAAGATTGTTTTGATAGCTCGAAGTCGAAAAATAGTTTGAATTTCACATAAAATAAAAGTGTCAACAAATTGATAAAGAAAAGAGGTAAGGAGAAGAAGAAGAATAAAAATATATAAAGCATTGAATTTCTACCGCCAAGTATACTATAAACAAAAACTCTAAGATAACAAATTCCGGTTTCAATTAACTTGCAATAATTCATTAGTCATAATTTATAAAAGGACTCATATATGGGCTTCTGGATAGAAACTTTTTTTTTCATTAATTTACAAATTGGAATATCGATAGGCTTTGTAGCCTTTGTGAATCTGCAAAAAAAAAAA
>CAAKMY010049381.1:0-10603 GCA_901111285.1 Corrigiola litoralis | reverse complement strand
ATACCCACAACACCAGCGCATGACACTGCATGATCTCCATAAATATCTCCACTAAAAACCCTAGAGCAAGCTCAACAAGGCCGAGACACCAAAAATAAGGGAATACCCAAACGGTAACACAACACACAACGGTAGGTCCTAGTATTCATAGTTTGCCCCAAACCTGAAATCGATCGGAACCGCTCGAAGCCATTAAGATGTGTAATTTCCCTGTCGAGACTTCCATAAAGCTACCTCAAGAGGAGATAAAGAGAATACAGACTCTTCCGTAGCAGTAACCCGTGTGAAATATATATCTTCTAATTTCTTTATGAATTTGGAGGTAGCGATCTCACTAGGAGTACTCAATAAGTCAGTCCATGTAACCTCGTTAAAAAACCTCAAAGCATCACCAACAGATGGTCCTGGAGCTGTGACGCCATAAGGTACCAGAAGCTAATTAGCCTGCAACAAGTAGACTGCAATGGCGACGCAAAAAAGGCATAATTCAAGACATCCCCATCAAAATAAACACCAAGCCCTCCAAACGAAGAGGGCAAGGTGGCAAGTCGCCACTGTCAGTAACCAAAACCAGGCCCCGAAGCTGTAACAATACGCTCCAAATTAGAGGTAAGGACCAAGTCAAATGACAATTGCGCTGCTCAAAAACACGAGGAGAGAAAGTGCTCATGGCAAATTAGAGCTTGAAAATACCCGTACAAGCACGAAGAAGCAACAACTCACATTGCGGGTCAATAAGCTTGGCAACAGCTTCCATAAGCTCTATGGTCATGTCTACCCTCTTCATCAACATTAAGAAACAAACCAAACTGCGGGCCCTCCTTCATAATCAGCTCTAAAACCTTCCCAACCACCAAGGTATCACCAACAATCGTGCCATCATTGAAATACCAAGCCTGAAGATCCAAGTCAAAAGTGGATTGGATCTTACGTACCAAGGGATGTAAAACTAGAGCAAAAAGTAAAGGACCAAGGGGATCACCATGCTACACCCCCAGACATAATCGCAAGGTGTGTTCACCATAATACAACCTGGCAGGGTTTGAATAGCATAATTCAACCCAACGAGAGAGAGCTGGGTATGGAAGACGTACTTCTCGCAACTTGACCTCGCGATGCACCAAGTTGAATGCATTCTTGAAATCCACTAACAATATAGAAAGACCCACAATATCACCACGATCCTTTACTAATCGATTCAAGGCATGGAGAATAGCCCCCCCCCCCCCCCCTCCAGACACCCCTACACCAAATTGAAGACCTTCAAAGTACAAACTCAATAAAGTTCCAACAAAAATAGCAATAACCTTTGTAACACCCCAACCCCTTGCGGGCTGGTCAATGTCACCAAATGTGGCTCTCCAGGCTGTGTACTGACCCCACTTTACCAACACTGGTCTTTTTCAGTGCACTTTGTCCTCACTTGTGCACACCCGGGAAACTTCCCAGGAGGTCACCCATCCTTGTACTCCTCCCAGCCAAACACGCTTGATTGTGGAGTTTTTAAGTAAATGGGCTCCCTGAAAAGAAGATGCATCTTGTTGGTATGAGTAGTATTATCAATCCATTTTTTTTTTTTTGAAGCAAAAGTTAGAATTTCTATATCACTTCAATAAACCAGGTACATCCAAAGCAACTTCAAACAAGAAGCACCAGAAAATCTAGATCACAAGCATGTTTGTGATACTAGATTCATCACTGTTCAGAGCACGGAAATAAATTCTAACACACAATGAACTTGATCTGCTGTAAAACAGAATCAAAACTATGCTGCAAATTTCCAAACATCCTAGAATTCCTGTCAATCCACAAGCTGTACACAGTTGCATTCAAAGAGCAATGGATGAATCTCTTATGCTAGCCTTTACCTCTGACCTGACTATCACACCAACGTAATTCTGCTCTCAAAGACCTGGATCTTATAAAGCATCCAACCCAACCCAGCACAGCTTGCCACAGTCTCCTGGAAAAGCTACACTAGAAGAACAGATGAGCAGCAGACTCCAGACTATGCTCACACAGACAGCATCTACTCACAATATACAGGCCCCTCTTACAGAGATTATCTTGAGTGGCCAAGCAATTCTAAACAGCCAGCAGTGTAATAAAAGAGTGCTTAGGCAAAACTACCTTATCCTAGGCTGTTCTAATACCAACAAAGGTACCAACTGCAGCTCTAAAAAAAAGAGTAAGCCTTACCTACTAAATAAACACCATTATTGCACCAGCTCTGCAAGAGCAAACTTGCACTCTCAGCATCACCAGCAGCTACAATTAGCTCATCCTTAACATCCAAAATGCCTCTTCAGGACTCAGACATATCACCCTTTCTAGCAGCCAACCAAATAGAAACATTCCTACAGTGATATTGCTTTATCCACTGACTCCAAATGTTGTCAGTATTCAAAAGCAACCTACTCACCCACTTAAGAAGCAAAGCCTTGTTCCATCTCAATACCTCCTTAATCCTCAAACCACCCTTCTCCTTAGGCTTGCAAATACTGTCCCAACTCTTGAATACCATCCTCATGTGGGAATCACTACTGCCCCAAAGGAAGTCTCTGCAAAGTTTATGAACCTGCTTGACCACATTTACAGGCAAAAGCAACCCAGCACACCAAAAATTTTCAACTCCAAAAATGACAGAGTTGATAAGTTGACATTTCCCAGCATAGGACAAATACTGACTAGCCCAGTGCTGCAACTTACCTCTAATCTTGTGTGTAAGAGCATGATACATATCTGCAGATAATCTAGAAGAGTTAAGAGACAACCCTAATTATCTAAAAGGGAAATGCCCCTCAACAAAACCAGAGTCCTGCAGGATCTGATCCTTAACAACACCATTAACAGCTCCAAAATAACAACAAGTCTTAGTAGGGTTAGCATAAAGACCAGATGCAGCAGCAAAAGAATTCAAACACTTAGCAACCTCTTGAGAAAATAAGCAAGTCATCAACAAAAAATAAATGAGTGAGACCAAGCCTGCAACACTTAGGGTGAAAGGAAATTGGCTTAGCCTTACCCAAACACCTACGCAATCTTGAAATAACCTCCATAGAGAGAACAAAAAGATAATGTGAGATTGGATCACCTTGTCTAAGTCCCTGCTTACCTTCAAAAAAACCCACAGCCTTCCCATTAACACCCAAAGAGAAACAAGCTCCCCTCAAACACATCATAAGCCAACCAACAAACAGAGGAGGAAAAGCAAACAGTGACAAAGTGTGCTCCAAAGACTCCCAACTCAGAGAGTCAAATGCTTTCCTTATATCCACTTTTTAGATACATCTAGGAGAAACATTTGCCCTTGCATACTTCCTGGACAATTCTTGGGCAATCAAGACATTATCCATCAAGTTTCTACCTGGTATAAAAGATGCCTGCTCAATTCCTACCAAATCAGCCATGACCAATTGTATTCTACTAGATAAAACTTTGGTGATAGTTTTATAGATAGTAGTACAGCAAGAAATAGGTCTAAAATCAGTAGCAGATTCAGAAACTTGACCTTAAGGAATCAAAGCAATCAAGGTGGCATTCACTTGCTTTAGGAGTTTACCAGATACAAACACATCCCTAACAGCTGCATAGAAGTCAGACCCAACAACACACCAGGGTTGCTTAAAAAACCCTGAGGAAAAGCCATCTGGCCCAGGGCTTTTATTCTCATGAATAGAGAACAAAGCAGACCTAATTTCAGAGTCTGAAATAGGCTGAACTAAAGAAGCACTCTGTAAGTCAGACAAAGTAGCCCCCCTAGCAACCACATCCCAATCAAACTGAGAAACAGAATAAGCCTTGCCCAGCAGATTTTCATAATGATGAACAAAAGCATTTTCCACATTACCAGCAGCTTCATGAAGCACTCTATTAACATCCTTAATCTTACCAATAAAAGACTTAGACCTTCTTTCAGCTACCTTAGCATGGAAATAATGAGTGTTGTCATCAGATAACTGCAAATCATACACCTTAGCTTTCTGAGTTAACACACTTAACTCAGCGTTCTTTAGCTTATACAAAATAGCTCTAAGCTCCTTTTCTTGAGCTAAAAAAACAGAGTCAAGAGGCTGAACTTGAATGGCAAGCTGATATTGCTGCAGTTTCAATCTAGCTTCATCAACTCTACTGCTGATGCTTTTATAAGAGCTCTTGTGAATAGAACTCAGCACAGGCTTAAGTCTCTTAAGCTTAGAAACAAGCTGAAACATGAGAGTACCCTCAACTGGCACATCCCAAGACTGTTGAACTAACTCCAAAAAATTTGGATCTAAACTCCAACAGTTAAGATACTTAAATTGTCTAGCAGTACCAACAAGAGTAAAAACATTCACCAGAACTGGAGAATGATGAGAACAACCTAATGGCAAAAAATCAACAGTGGAACCAGCAAACTTCAAAAGCCAATCTGAATTGACTAAAGCTCTGTCTAATTTGATCCACTTCAATGCATCACCATCCTGCATATTAGTCCATGTGAAAAAACAACCATGCCCTTGCAAATCAGACAACCCAGAGGCATAGAGACAAGAACTAAAATCATGCATATCCGTATAGTCAGGAGAACAAGTACTAATTCTTTCCTCATCTCTCACTACAACATTAAAGTCACCTAAAACCAGCCAAGGAACAACCATAGTCCGCAACAGTCTGAAGAAAATCCCAAACAAACCTCCTAGCTTGACCATCATTAAAAGCATAAATCACAGTGACATAGAACACCACATTAGAAGATAAGTGCTTGACTCTACAATGCATGAATTGAGCACTCACTTCCATGATATCCAAATGCACCTGATAAGGTTGCCAAAGCAACCAAATCCTCCCATTACTATGATGAGCATAGTTATGAGCAATATGAAACCTATTAAACCTTTTTTTTTTTTTATAATTTTCCCAGCTTTACTCTCTTTGATTCTTGTCTCGAAAACAGCCATGAGACTTACTTTATTCTTGAACAAGAAGTTAATAACTTCTTGCTGCTTAAGGGGCTCATTAAAGCCCCTTATGTTTTAACTACAACAAATCATCCCACCTCCTGAGAAGGAGGTTTATCCTTAACCCCCTTCCCAACAAAACCAGCTGCATTCTGACTCATACTTAAGTCCTCAACAGAAGCATGAGCATGGCCAGCCCCTTCACTAAGCAAAGAAAACTTATTACCAATAGGAGTAATATTCTTCCTTGCAACAAAACTGCTCCTCTTATTGATAGGATAGTCACTACCCAAAATGTCAGGTTCAACAATAGGAGACTCCTCATGAGGCCTTTCATGAGCAATTTCAGTTTCTAACTCATCATAGTTGTCACAAACAACAACCTCAGGAATAGGACTTACTGTAGCAATTACAGGTTGTTCTATCACTTCAGTCTCAGCAACAACAACAGCTGCAATAGGTTTATACACCTTCTTGACATTCTTACACTTAGCAACTAAGTCCCCAATCATCTTACAACCTTCACAAAAAATAAGGAACCCACTCAAATTCTACCCTCTGTTTAATCCTCCCAACAGGTGCAGCAAACTCACACAGAGGCTTAGATATATCCACATCAACTAACAAACGAGCAAAAGATATTTTATCTTTTGTAGTAGTAAACTTGTCAGCAAAAAGAGGTCTGCCTATTTTGCCGCCCAATTTAGTCAGAGCAGAACTTGACCAAAAGCAAGGATCAAGTTCAAGGAACTTAACCCAAACTGGGAATGTAGTAAGATTGTCCAGCTCTTGATTGAAAAATGGAGTCCATTTCTTAAGTAGCAAGTTACATCCCATCAAAGTCCACAGACCACCCTTAATCACAGTATCCATATCCTCTGATTTATTAAAACGAAAATGGAACCAGCTCTTCCTGTAATAGAGAACTTTAGGCTTCTCAACATGACCCCAGTGCCTCTTAACAAACTTCTCCACCTGAACCAGCTTAGGTCTAGCCCCTACAACAGTACCCACAAGAGTGTTCTGCCAGAACTTAACTTCCTCAACTATATCTTCCTCAAAAATAATAACATCTTCTGAATCAGCACAATTCTCATGAAATTCTAAGGCCATACCCACCTGATCCTTCCTCATTGCACCACTAAAAGAGACCTTATCAGCATAAGAAACCTTAGGAATAGCAGCACCCATAGCAGAATTACCACGAACAACAGAAGTAACTTGAACATGGGAACTCTGAAAATTACCTTCAATAGAGCCATCATCTGCATGATCAGCTGTGTCTACATGACTAGCATGATCTTCTGCATGTTCCATAACCTCAAAAGAGCCAAACTTCGGAGGTAAGAACTCCTGAAGCGTAGCACCTGAACGAAGAACCCTTCCCGCCATCTGGGTAGAAGATACCTTCCCATCAACAACACCATTTGACACCAAAGAACCCTCAATAGGAAGCCCTTGCCCCCCCCCCCCCGAGTCCAATTCTGAGTTCGATTTTGGAGGTCTCCCCCTGCTACCCATGGTAGAGAGACAAAGAAGTTTACGTGGGACGGTCTTGGTATCACACTAGACTACCATGAGCGAGAGAGTTTTTATAAAAAATATTATCAATCCATTTAAGCACTCATCAAATGTCAATCTCAAATCTGGGGTATCTCAATCACCCCCACTAAAGGACTGTAACGTCCTCGTTGCACATGTGAGCCACTCACAAACATTCCCAGGATGCGCCCCTGCTAGGTGGCTGAACTGCCCCTCACACACGGTCACAGGGTTGCTCTGATACCATTTGTAACACCCCAACCGCTTGCGGGCTGGTCAATGTCACCAAATGTGGCTCTCCAGGCTGTGTATTGACCCTACTGTACCAACACTAGTCTTTTTCAGTGCAATTTGTCCTTACTTGTGCACACTCTGGGAAACTTCCCAGGAGGTCACCCATCCTTGTACTACTCCCAGCCAAGCACGCTTAATTGTGGAGTTTCTAAGTAAATGGGCTCCCTGAAAATAAGATGATCTTGTTGGTATGAGTAGTACTATCAATCTATTTAAGCACTCATCAAATGTCAATCTCAAATCTGGGGTATCACAACCTTGGAGACCACGCGCCTCCAAACAGTAGCCACGACAATAGGACGAATACCACCACCAGGCTTGATAAGCGGAGTGAGAGGAGCACTAGCAATATACTCACCTAGCACCTGTGGGCATCGACCATCAAGAAAGAGATTAATCACCTGAGTGATAGGGGTAATCATCTCATCTGAAATAGCAACAACAGCACCACTGAAGCAATCCATAAGGTGTTGAGCCCGTAACCCATCTCGTCCACACGATGTCCCACGTGGAAAACTCCTAATTTTGTCAAAACCAGCAGCTGAAGACGCAGTAAGGTGGTGACAATCAATAGGCAAGTGAGGCAAGGAAGGAGAAGACAAAAAAAGGTGCTTAGCCTGCAAGTCCTCTAGGGTATCATCATTGTAAGGGGCGACACCAGAAGAGGAAAGAACTCTAACGGCTGTAGTATAATGCCCATCATAAATCGTTCTCTTGCAATGCCTGATACTACTCTCAACCAAATCCTGATCATCATCAACGACAACAGACAAATGAGGAGAAGCCTCACCTAGAACTTTCTCAATAAGTAACAAATTACCACCGGGTTCACCCCACAAACGAATAGCATTGGTAATGCTCTCTTCCTGCCTCTGACATTTGACAGCAGACCTACATTCAAGACTAATCCGCGGATGGAAGGTTCTAAGAAGACAAAGGGGTAACACAAGCAAATTAACCCAGGTCATCAGGCTTACAAATAACCTTGTTAAGAGCTCCTTTAAAAACACGAGAAAACCCTAGTCGACACTTAGGAGGGATAGACTTCACAGTACGTAACCCCTTAGAAAACAATTTATCAAGAAGCGAAACAGTAAAACCACAAGACGAATCATGCACCAACACATCAGAAGAAACAAGCCCCAAAGGTGAGGCTTGGTAAAATCATAAAGCACAAAATGAACAAAATCAGAAGCACTACCATGACGGCACTTCGAACGAAAAGTATGCATTTTGAAACAAACCCCACCATATCCTCATACGCTTAAAAGTAGCCTCAGCTGCAGAGAATACAGCCAAATCAGTATTAAAACTGTCGTGTAGTTACCAGTGCATCACCACTGCAATGACGATCACGAAGGCGTGTGACAAGAGAATTCCGAACAAGACCATTACCACCATCATCCTTAAACCCACAGAGACCGACAAAAGGACAATGAAACTTCACCACAGAAGACGACATTTCAAAAATAAACAAAAGAGAAAAGTAGAACAAGCTAATACGAACACCACGCAAACAAACCAGCTACACAACACTAAACAAACAAACTTAAACCTTTGACCTACACCTTCAAAACCACACCAAGCCCTAATAACACAACCACACCAAGCACCCCTAGACCCACCAATTCAACCACCACCTAGACCACCAGAAAGTGGCGACCTGCAACCGCAACACCACCCAGACCCACCAGTTCAGCCACATGCAGTCCCAAGCTCCGCCCCCTGCGCACCCCAAATTAGCAAGCCCTAAGCGCACAAACCTAACCACCACCTCCGAACACCACCCAAGCAGCCACCATACCCCCTCCACTACGTGGTCCGACCACCCTACAAGCAACCTGCCACCCAAGAACACCACAAACACCACCCTAAACGTGCTATCCCGAAGCGCACAAACAATCTAACGCACCAACCTCTAAGTTCTGCACACAACCGCCAACCACCACCAAACCATAATTGCGACATCCTACAAATTTAAAATTCCCCAATTATTAATTAAACCTCAATTAACATGATCAATTAAAATCACCACTTAAATAACATGATCAATTAACATCACCATTCAAATAATCAGTTCCATTAAACACTACAATAAACAGTTAGGGTTCTGAATTAATAAAGATGATTATTTTGGTGATGCTAGCACTAGGGTTTATTTCGACATTAATGGCAGAGAAAGAAAGCAAAGACTTGGGGAGTCAACATACAACATATATAGTAAGTAGTAGTACAATATTTAGAGAAAGGTAAAGAGATTTAAAAAGTACATACCTCGACATTAATGGCAGAAATAAAATGCAGAGGGTTGGTGATGACTGATGGTGATGAGAGCACAAATAGTAATGAGGGAGGCAGACTTTTGGTTATGGTAGGTTTTAAGTGTAATGGGAGAGTAATGAGGGAGAGAGGGTTTTGGGGGGAAAGTCTGGCAGTCCCGTCATTTTTTTTCTTTTGTTTTGAATTTCTCCTTTTTGCTTTGAAGGTATAAAGTATGTCATAATGAGGGTGGTTGGTGTTAGTTGACAAAAAACGGTTGAAAAGGAATTTTTGGAGGGAAATAACGTAATAAATAGCCGTTCAAACCTAACTTCTACAAGAGCTCCAATTTGGGTATTGATTTGTAAACAAATGTGTCTTATAAGGTAGTTGTTTCTATAAACTGTTTATAAGGTATTTATAAAAAAAATGTGTATAAAAGGTAGTTATGACCAATTTTTCCTAAAAAAAACTGATTAATTTAAATTCTAGTTGATACCCTTATCTGACCATGTAATTCCACGTCTCAATTAGTGTAATAAATTGTTGACATGAGAAAAATTAAATTTTGAATTTTGAGTATTGATTCTATTGATTTTCTAATATTTTCCTACTCTAAAAAGTTACTTGTGTTAGTAGGAATATCTTTTGTGAATTTTGTTCATCATGTTAAAGATAGTTTGAATTATTTACTTATTTACGTTTTCTATTTAGTTAGTTGTTTTTAGTACAATCTATTTTCATTTTATTTTAATCATGTTAACTCCATGCTAGGTTGATTTGACGCAAAATTTTCCAATTCGTTACATATTTTTTCTTGTCTATTTTACATCCGATAGTTGTTTTAGTTGGAATCATGTGGACTCAAAATGGAATATATAATTTTTAAACATTGATATTAACATTTCAGTGTATTATTCAGTGAACCCTTCATTTGACCATGCATTTTTCCATCTCAATTTGTTTAGTAAGTTTAGGGTGTGGCGGTAAAAAAAAATTATTAATTTTTACCCGTTTTCGAACATAATTTACCAGTTCTTTTAAAAAAAACTTTTGTTGACTTTTAGTTCTCACACAAAATAAAAAAAATACTTTGAATTCCTTATTTACTCATTTACCTTTGCAAGTGTAGTTAGTTCTTTTAGGTGAAAGTTTATTATACACATTTTATCATGCTTAAATAGTTATAGTTTATTTGATTTATTGTTTATACTTTCCTATTTTATATTAGTTAGTAGTTCTATATAATATCATTTTGAAATCTTTTTTTGTCATGCTAATTATGGATGGTTTAATTTCTTTCCTTGCATATACTTTCCTATTTTACATTAGTTAGTTATTTTAGATATTTATGGCTTGGAGGAGCCCTCCGGTGGAAATGGGTCTTAACGTGAGAAGTGAAAATGCTCATCTGCGAAGAATTTTGCTCATCTGAAAAAAAAATTGCTCATCTGAATTTTTTTTGCTCATCTACGAAAATTTTTTTTGCTCATCTACAAAATGTTTTGCTCATCTTTTTTTTTTTTTTGCTCATCTAGAAAATTTTTTTCTCATCTATTTTTCTTTTT
>CAAKMY010049362.1:0-26156 GCA_901111285.1 Corrigiola litoralis | reverse complement strand
TTCTACTCCAACAAGGAGATCTTCCTCCGTGAACTCATCTCCAACTCCTCCGATGTATGCATGCCCCACTTTCTCTTTTACTCGTGGTTTACTAGTGTTTTATTGCGATTTTTTATGTCTCTCTGTCTTGATATTTGTGTTGACTTGAACAGTGATTACTTTCTCTTGACTAGTTGATTTTTTTTTTTTGTGTTTATACATCTCTGATCTATGTATGGTATAATTTATTTATTTTGAATCTGAGCTACTTGTATGTGATCGAATTGCCATTTTGTGTTGATTGTTAGCTTTAGCGTATGTTGGTGTCATCTGTTTTTATCGTATGTTTTTTACTTTTGCTGATGCAGTGTTTATCGAATCGTATGATTCTAAACGTAGTAAATTGGCTCTGAAATAATCGTTATGTGTTCGAGAGTGTTGGATTTGTATTATTATGCTTTCATGTGTGATTTCGGGTACCATAAATACGTCACTGCTATGATTAGATGTGGGCGTTTAGTTAATGTTACCTGAGGTTGCTTTGATGTATGCTGTTCAAGCTCCTGCGGTCAAACTGAATGTCTACTTATCATGTGGAGTCTAATATCTGTATAGGCTTTGGACAAGATCCGCTTCGAGAGCTTGACTGACAAGAGCAAGCTCGATGGCCAGCCAGAGCTGTTTATCCACATTATCCCCGACAAGGCCAACAACACCTTGACCATCATCGACAGTGGTATCGGAATGACCAAAGCTGGTGAGTAATCAGTTTCCTGTAATACTGTTGTGTTTTCATGGTTTCTGGTTGTTAGAATCATATTCGAGTTACTGACTATGTTTTCGCGTGTGCTTGCAGATTTGGTGAACAACTTGGGTACCATTGCCAGGTCCGGAACCAAGGAATTCATGGAGGCATTGGCTGCTGGTGCCGATGTCAGCATGATTGGACAGTTCGGTGTTGGTTTCTACTCTGCCTACCTCGTTGCTGAGAAGGTCATTGTCACCACCAAGCACAACGACGACGAACAGTACATCTGGGAGTCACAGGCTGGTGGTTCCTTCACTGTCACCAGGGACAGTGGCGAGCCCCTCGGCAGGGGTACCAAGATCTGCCTCCACCTCAAGGAGGACCAGCTCGAGTACCTCGAGGAGCGCCGCCTCAAGGACCTTGTCAAGAAGCACTCTGAGTTCATCAGCTACCCAATCTCTCTGTGGGTGGAGAAGACCATCGAGAAGGAGATCTCTGATGATGAGGACGAGGAGGAGAAGAAGGACGAGGAAAAGAAGGAAGATGAGGAGGGTAAGGTAGAGGATGTCGATGAGGAAAAAGAGAAGGAAGAGAAGAAGAAAAAGAAGATCAAGGAAGTGTCACACGAGTGGAACTTGGTTAACAAGCAGAAACCCATCTGGATGAGGAAGCCTGAGGAGATCGCCAAGGAAGAGTATGCTGCTTTCTACAAGAGCCTCACCAACGACTGGGAAGAGCATTTGGCTGTGAAGCACTTCTCTGTCGAGGGTCAGCTCGAGTTCAAGGCTGTCTTGTTTGTGCCCAAGAGAGCACCTTTTGATCTCTTCGACACAAAGAAGAAGCCCAACAACATTAAGCTGTATGTCCGCCGTGTGTTTATCATGGACAACTGTGAGGAGCTGATCCCTGAGTACCTGAGCTTTGTCAAGGGTATTGTCGATTCTGAGGACCTGCCGCTTAACATCTCCAGGGAGACATTGCAGCAGAACAAGATCCTCAAGGTTATCCGCAAGAACCTGGTGAAGAAGTGTGTTGAGCTCTTCTTTGAGATTGCTGAGAACAAGGATGACTACAACAAGTTCTACGAGGCCTTCTCCAAGAACTTGAAGTTGGGTATCCACGAGGACTCCCAGAACAGGACCAAGCTCGCTGAGCTTCTGAGGTACCACTCTACCAAGAGTGGTGATGAGTTGACCAGCCTTAAGGACTACGTGACCAGGATGAAGGAGGGACAGAACGACATCTACTACATCACTGGTGAGAGCAAGAAGGCTGTTGAGAACTCTCCCTTCCTTGAGAAGCTTAAGAAGAAGGGTTACGAGGTTATTTACATGGTTGACGCCATTGATGAGTATGCTATTGGTCAGCTCAAGGAGTTTGAGGGTAAGAAGCTGGTTTCTGCCACCAAGGAAGGTCTGAAGCTTGAGGAGAGCGAGGATGAGCAGAAGAAGAAGGAAGAGCTCAAGGAGAAGTTCGAGGGGCTGTGCAAGGTTATCAAGGACGTTCTTGGTGAGAGGGTTGAGAAGGTTATTGTCTCTGACCGTGTGGTCGATTCTCCCTGCTGTTTGGTCACTGGTGAGTATGGATGGACTGCTAACATGGAGAGGATCATGAAGGCCCAAGCATTGAGGGACTCCAGCATGGCTGGGTACATGTCCTCCAAGAAGACTATGGAGATCAACCCTGAGAACCCCATCATGGAGGAGCTGAGGAAGAGGGCTGATGCTGACAAGAATGACAAGTCTGTCAAGGACTTGGTGCTGCTGTTGTTCGAGACCTCCCTTCTGACCTCTGGTTTCAGCCTTGATGACCCTAACACCTTCGGTAGCAGGATCCACAGGATGCTCAAGCTTGGTCTCAGTATCGATGAGGATGCAGGTGACGTTGATGTTGACATGCCACCACTAGAGGAAGCCGATGCCGCAGAATCCAAGATGGAGGAAGTCGATTAAGCTTCCTGTTATTAGTTTTATTTTATGATGAGGACTTGGTAGTATTAATAGTTGTCTTTTAATACGCACTCTTGATCTTTTGCCCCCTTTGCTTGTTGAGATTTGGAAACGTTTGGGTTGTTTTTTTGGTGGTTGATGTCATGCATAGGGGGCATTTTTTTGGATAATTAGTGTCTAAAGAACAAGTTTTAGCCTTATCTCGTGATCTATCTTAATCTTTGTTTAGTTTTTATTCATTGTGCCTATATTTCTGCTGTTTTATTGATACAAATGGCGATGGCTTTCACACGAACCCAAAGGTGGGTCTGTGTTGGTCTGGGAGACTATCCAGCTTCTGCTTATATATATCGGTTGTGGTACCTGCTTGGCTGTTTGCATTATTAAGCAGTTACCGTCTGTAAGTTTTGCAGAGTAGTAGGGGTTGTTAATTGCAGCAGTCTGCCATTATGATCGATGATCTTGAAATCAGTGAACTGTTGATCTGAGTTTTTTGGGATGTTTCTTGATCTTGTATCCTGCAGTCGTCGCTACAGTTTTTGGGATTTTTGTGGAGTTCAATTGACATGGTGAGGATTTACCAACTATGTGCCCAGTTTTGTGATTTCATTGGCCTTTGACGATAACTTGAGCAACTTTTGTCTTCTGCTTATGCTATGGTGGTCAGGTCAACCATAGCATAAGCAACTGGATCTCTGCTTATGCTATGGTGATCAACCAGTTCTCTGAATGTATATGCAACTGGATCTTTCTGATATCTACACCTTTTCTTCTTCTCTGTTGGCAATTTTAATTGCAAGTGCGTTGCTTGTATTGGGGTTGTGTTTCAGTTCCAGGCATATACTTGGGGACTTGGAAGAATTTGTGTCTTCCTAACAGTTTGCTTTAATCTTATGCTTGCTGACAACATATTGTTCTGTTCTCATCAGGCATTTATGCATGCTGGGAGGATTTGGGTCATTCTATGCTGGTCCACGTGTCTTGGAGTAGTTTTAGACTCTAGACGAAGCGATCTGTTAGAATGAGACCCAGTTGTAGTACTCTGTGATCCGTTGCATGTTCATCTCTTGATGCAGTGGTGGAACTCGGGAACTCCATTATCCTGCTCGGGAACTCCATTATCCTGCTCATTGACACAGTGCATAGTAGAGTTTACCTGCTCAGGTTCCGTCCGGAGTATATTTAGTCAACTTCTTTGCAATGATTTGGAGCCTGTACAGAGCATTTGGAGTATTACAAAGGTTAATGCTAATTTTTGGAGTACCCTAGAATGCAGTGACTAGAGAGATCATTCGAAGGAGGTACTAGCACTGCAAATATTAGCGCCAAATGGAGAATGGCATCTTACGGTGCAGTTTCGCTTGATTTAGACGTTCTTTAGCTATTGTGTTGTACGTTAGCCACTAGGGTGGCCGACTCGAGACTCGAGTGCTCATTGAAGAACAGTGAACCGTGACAAAATCATTGTCCTAATTTGTTGATCCCTGATCCTTTTGCAATTGCTTAAACTGGGTAGTCTCAGCTTCGTATTACAGACTGCAGAGGTCCATTACTCTGTTACATCTGTTGTGATTGTAAGTCGTAACCTGTGGTTTTTTAAGGACGCTACTTCTGAGAAAAGTGGAAATTTGGCCTTATCTTCTGGTGCCTGGCATTGTTACCTATGGAATTCATTTTTGCAGGAATCCTGTGTAGGAGTCTTGGTACATTTCAGCAGTCTGCAATTGCCAATTGGGTTGTCTTGCAGTCTGTCAAGCATTATTTTGGTACAACACGCTGCCAAGGCTTAAAACAGTAAATGGGGAGTCAGGTATGCAAAATTTTGGAACTCAATTCAACCGAGATATTTAAAAAGAAATTATTATCCACCCCATCTCAATTTATATACAGCGACTCACAAAAAGTGTGAAGAACTTCTTTCAAACCCCAGGGGAAACGAGTTCAATAACTAGTAGACCTTCACGAGTATTAGTCTTTCACAGCAAAATTGGTGCAATATCAGTTTCCTCAACTTCGGGAACGGAGACATATAACACAACAATGAAGATATTTAAGATGGAGCTATTACTCTCAACCCAATATTTAAGAGATATAATTCTGGCTTCTAAAAGTCACAAAGACATGTATGAGGGATCTACGTTTTGACTATGCAAAGTGAAAACCAACACTTAATGTATATTTACCACTAGAGGACATTCAAGATTGTACCCTTCACATGGGAATGATATACCCCAAACACAAATACAAGAACAAATCACCAATAAGTATATGCTTTGCTTTTACCAGTCAAAAACGATTAACCTTTTCGCATAAATATATAAAATCTGGAACTAAAAGTGCCAAAAGCAAGCAATTGTATTATTAGAAGCTATATCACAGAAAGTATGTGAAAGACCTCTTTCAAACCTCTGTACAGGAGAGTTTCACAACGAAAGAAAACCATGACGGATATTGGTCTGGTAGAAGCAAAATTAATCAATAAATAAACAGATAAACGACCCAATATCAAAACTTGGATGCAACTCAGGTGTCATCAACTTGGGAATGGAACACAAAGCTTGGAAATGTAATCGTAATTTCCCTGTTAACAGAGAATCAGAAACAAGCATCAGAAATCCATTTCTACAGTTATGATATCCATTCAGAATTCTAGCTAAAGGACTTACTGCAAGTATTGTAGGGTCATATTCTTTAACAGAGATGGATGCCTGTAAACAAGAGTTCTCCATTCTTCCTTATCAATCTTACCATCTTGTTTGGTATCTGTTTCCGCAAAGGTCTACGGCAAATGATCAGAAAAAATTTATGTCACACAGAGAAGATAATAACTTAGTTCCAAGATTAATAACTAAATTACGACATATGTAGGAGCATAACATAATAAAGTTTTGACTTGAGCAATAGGTCAGCACCTTTAGGGCGCGAACATTGTTAAAAGCTAACAAAAAGAGATTTAGTTACTATTACGTTTCGACCATTTTATTCAACGGCGTTGAAAACAGTATTGCTTTTATGGCATCAGTGGTCCGAAAACTTGGCAAGGAGAAAAAGCAACAAATAGTAGAATTTCTGCATCGATGTTAATATCATCTAAATTTGTTGAAATATAGTCAAGTGGATATGAGCTAGCACCTTGGTGATAATTTCTTCTATGACATGGTCCGCAAGATTCATACCAGTTTCAGCTAGTGTAGCCACTACCATTTGCTTCACCTGTACAAAGCATATCACGTTGAAAAACCTTCTGTAAGGGAAGCAACTCAAAAAATAACTACATTACAATGCTGGGGATGCACGTTAATGATTCCACTATTTGATATTGTAACAAGTCCCCATAACTTCTCCAAAAATGATCGACAATGCGCTTTTGTTAGGTTTAGCTGGATCGGTATTACTAGAGAACAATGCTTAATACTTTTGTAAGGAGGCAAAAACTACTACTAGAGCTATTGAATTAAACTTCTCATTAGAAACTCGTCTAATGTCTGATCATCAAAGCATTCAGTCATCTACACAAACAAAAGGGGCTTGCCCCCCACCTTTCTTTGTTTTGCGCCAAAAAGGTGCAAGACCAATTTCATCCTCTTAAACAAGAACAAATACATCAACTCAGCAGAAGCACCTACTGAAACCCAAGCATCGCAGCCTTCTAGCAATACTGAAACCTAGCACACCTACGCTACATACGAAAGAGCTTATAAATCTAGAGAGTTCAGGACTTCAAGTTTTAGAACTTAAGATATCAAAGCAAGAGAAGCTAATTTTAAAGATCTCTACTTTTCCCTAACAAAATGCAAACAGAAAAAAAGTAACAAACAAAAGGCTAAGGCCCTATTCTTTAGTAAAGTTTCTAAAAGCTCCTAAAAATTATCAAAAGTCCAGTGAAGTTCCATCAGTTCTCATAATTTGAAAGAGTTCCTGAAAATCCTTAAAAGTTTTCAAAGAATTCCAGAAGTTCAGTAAAGCTTCCAAAGTTTCTCCCGGAAGTTCCCAGGAATTCCTACGTAAAGACAGGAACGCTTCAAATGGTATGCACAATCAAAACCAAAGAACAGCTCAATGACCAGGAAGACTTCTAGTCCCAAAGCTAATAGACTAAATTGCTCACCAGGATTCAGAAAAAAAAATTGTCTATCTAGAAGAAATTAAGAAGAGCATATCTAGCTTGATCAAAACCAAAGAACAACAAAGTAGTTGTGGGGATGGAATAGCAGTTCACCTGTTCCCTCTCAATGAAACCTTGCTGCTTGAGATCATACAGCTTAAAGGAGACTGCACAATGAATGTAGGTGTCAGTTTTAGCTAATGAAGAGCCCTTACCTTACATTGCATATAATCCCCCAATCCCTAGTCATGTCTGACCTAGAACTGGAAGGCAATAGGGAAATGAAAAGGCAAATATCCAGCATAGGTAGAGACATACAATCAATCTTTTGTTCGATGGGAGCTTGTGGATGGAAAACAGAAAGTCCACGAGCAAACTCTTCAAAACCTAGAACTCCGTTATGCTTTGTGTCAAATAAGTCAAAGACCTACAGTGAACAGATAACACTTATCATTCCCGGGAAAGGTTTGGAATAACACATGAAACCAAGACCAAATAGGAATCAAGCATCCAATTAGCTGTCCTCGTACAGCTTAGTATTGGAGCAACAAAGAGGCAACATAAATAATAATAAGTAGAATAAGAGTACTAATTATGAATGATAGTTTAAATAAGAAGAATAATACGAGTACTAATTATGAATGATAGTTTAAATAAGAAGAATAATACCGCAGAAATCATGCATAAAGAGAAAGAGTTTGGAAGTCAAACACACATGGAAATCAATTCAGGAAGTCATATCAATGCAATAGAGATACAGAAGTTCATACTGTCCAAAAAGATAATTAGATAAATCAGAAGTAGCTTTCAAAAGGACTTACCCTGTCAGCAAACAAACTCTCCCTTCTGTTTGTCCTAAACAACGCCAACTGAAATTCTTCCTGGAAGACCAAAAATCATAATCAAGATAAAGGCTACTTACAATACATACAGAAACGGAAAAATGACAATCACTATATCAGTATCAGGCAATTTCATTTCATGTGTCACTTGATCCTAGGTTAAATAACTGCTTTCTATATGACAGTTTTGACATATCTCTCTTGAAAATAAAAATAATTGCTTAACTTCTCATCCTATCCTTCACTCAACACTTCCATAAACATGACTTCTTCCAGAGGCGAGAAATTAAATATTGAATGGTGTCACATTACCCAAGATACAGTAAAGTGCTCCACAAGTAATTTCATCTAAAAAACAGCAAATAATAGCCATGTTGTAGTTAAGTAAAGCATGTAATCATAATGTTCATTAACCTTCTGAATGAGACCGTCATCAATCACAGCACTGCTTATTCTTTTGAACAGCTCATAGAGTGCCTCTATCTCGCTTACACTAACTGCATTACAAAAGAAAAAAAAAATCACAAATATATCGGATCAGTGTAGCATACAGCTGACCTGCTATTAAGCTAAAAAAATGTGTAAGAAGTGTACATATGTATATACATTGTATTGCCATTTTACGTGTTGTTTTCCTTCAGGCTTGTTGAGGGAACATAACAAAAGAAAAATAGATCTAGAATCTTAATAAGAGAAAATGTCATAGGAACACATCAATTAAAAATTTTAGCCAAACAGAGTATAGTAAAATCTCCATTCTTCACAAGCATAAACCAGTGAAAGAGGACGTAACCGAAAGTTACTTACAGACTGTCTCCCTTGAAAGACGCTCAGGGTCTTCAAGACCTCGTGGGGGTTTAGAAATTTCAAAGTCGCAACATCGTATAAGGGAAAGAAATAAATGCTGAATTCCATCTATGCACTGCACCATGATACTTCCCACACGTCAGATGACTCCATACCTGTTTAGAATTTAGGACAAAGGCAGTCAAATCTTAAGATCTTGGATTGACTTTATCAATGTTGTTCCAAGAAAGCATATTATGCTACTGTAAAAACTATGACATACTTGTTGACCATTTCCTGATAGTGTTGTTGTCTTCAGTTGCTTACAAGATTTTATGTTAGAGCACTCAACCTGATCTGTTTCATCAACAAACACATCGTCAATTGTTTATCAAAAAAATGAGGCAGACTACTAAGAATAAGAAGGCCAAACAGCCTACTTCTACTTATGCCAAATTTAGACTTTCTACATAACTCAAACAGCTTTAAAGTACAAATTTTGGAGTATATGATGATATACGCCTTTCAAGTTTGCAACTTGATCTTTTTCTCTCTGAACTCGTGTTTCTTAAGCTTTTGCTCTCAATTTATAGTAATAACAAATGAATCACACTAACATTTCTTCCTATAAAAGAGAATAAAATCAGCAATAATTCTTATAAGTAGATATCCGAATCTTCCTGCTTAGGCAGCAAATTTGCCACAGTAAATATCACCAGATACATTCATCTAAGAGAGAAAATTTTATACGTATATTTTCTCATTTTTCAGAAAGATAAAGAGAAGTAGAGAACACAGCATTACATCACCAAAGTCCTCTCACTGTTTTGTTCAGAAGCAAGTCAAATCTGATGACATTTTCTATCAACGTAAACAATCACACACAAAAAAAAAGAACAAAAAAAATATTGTGACAATAATGATTGGTCTAACAAACCCCAACACTTGTACTCTCCACAAAATTTATCGAAACTCAAGACAGTAATCATCCGCAACTATTCCTCTATGGCTCTAACCCACCCTTCCCCAACATCCACCAAATTCCGCGTCTTCCCTAGCTCATGCTTCTAAAACCATCCTAGACAAGGCTGTTGACTATATGGTCTCGGATAAATATGTATAACGAGCTCGGATTACTAGGGCCTAGGGGTCATGCAATGAGCTCCAGCTCATTCCATCTAAATAAAATGGTTCCTAATTATTGGAAAAATAATCGGCATACTATCCGAAATGTGTTCATTTTAACATACCCTCTAGCAGACCTACTTTTCTAACTGTCATTTGCAATCCAAGCATTATCCCACCAACTTCTTGTATGCATATATGTTGCTCATGAGCAACATCAATATCAAACACTAACACACAAAATTCGACCAGAGCAGCTCTTGTCAACAATCTGAATATCTATTAATTGGATCAATCATCACAACACAACAGTGAAGCAGTTTAGCTGACACACCACAAAAACAAAAACCCACCTCCAAAACCAATCAAATTCAACCAAAACCTGTAAATCTAACCTCAAAAACACACAAATCCCACAATTTAGATTGTTTTACAAGTAATCCACCATCAAGATCTAATCTTTGTTCATTACCAACATTCAAACACTCTCAAATAGCTAATCAAACTCTAAAATCAATCAAAACCAACATAATAAAACACCACTTATCTAATATTTACTGATAAACAAGACACAAGATCTCTGATATAGCTAATCAAACTGTAAAATCAATCGAAACCAACATGAACAAACATCAATTATCCAATCTTCATTGACAAACACTCAAATAGCTAATCAAATTGTAAAATCAATCGAAACCAACATAATTAAACAACAATTACCCAATCTTCATTGACAAAAAGTGTTCAAAACACTCAAATAGCTAATCAAACTGCAAAATCTATCAAAACCAACATGAACAAACATCAAAAATCTATTCTTTATCGATAAGAAGTATTCAAAACACTCAAATAGCTGATCAGTCTGTAAAACCAACCAAAACCAACATGATTAAACAATATATAGCTCATCTATAATAACTACCAAGATTCAACAACACTGAAATAGCTAATCAAACTGTAAAACCAATCAAAACCAACATAACAAAACAACATTTAATTGATCCAACAACACTCAAATAGCTAATCAAACTGTAAACCCAATCAAAACCAACATAACAAATCAACATTTACTTGATTTAACAACAGTCCCAACAGAAAAAGACAACAAATTTATGCAAAATAAAAAGGAGTAAATGGGCTTGCCTCTGAATGAACCAAACAGTCAGAAAAACAGGTATGAGAGAGAAAACAACAACAAAGAAGTGTGACAGCTATAAGAGAGTAGAAAGAGAGAGACAGGTGAATGTTTTTTTATGGTAGATTAAATCAAATCAAATTAAATTAAATTGAATGAAAGAAAGAAGAGTTCTATGATTTGTTGTGTTTGGTAGAGTTAAATGAGATTGAAAGTGGGACTCATGTCAGATTAAATTGAGATTGAGATGTTTTTGATAAGGCTGGCAGGCAATCATCATGACTCATGAGTGAGTGAAGGAATCATGATATTTGCTCCCCGAGCTGGTAAACGGGTCGTGTCGAGTTGGACTCCGAGAGATCCATGTCGTGTTGGATATAGATGGATCAAGTATCTTCAAATTCGAGTCCGAGTTGCTTGAAAGTCTTGATGTGTTTGGTAGCAATCCGATTACTTAATCGGGTCATAAATATGTGACATGAACCCGTTTATTCCGTGTCGAGTTCATGTCGTGTTATTCGGGTTGTACCTAGTCGGATTCATGTCATGAATGCAGGAATTATGATATTTGTTCCTCGAGCTAACAAACGGGTCGTGTTGAGTTGGACTTAGTGAGGTTCATGTCGTGTTATTCGGGTTGTACCGAGTCGGATTTTATGTCATGTTGAATATAAATGGATCAAGAATCTTCAAGTCCTAGTCTTATTTGTTTGAATTTCGTGTCGCGTTTTGTGTTAACCCAATTACTTAACCAAGTCATGACTATGTGACCTAAACCCACTTATTTCGTGCCGAGTTCATTTCGTGTTATTCGGGTTGTAACGAGTTGGATTCATGTCATGTTGAATATAAAATGGTTTGAGAATCTTCAAATCCTAGTCCGATATGTTGAATTTCATGTCACATTTTGTGTCAATCAAATTCCGTTAACCGGGTCATGAATATCTGACATGGAGACGTTTATTTCTTGTCGAATTCATGTCGTGCTATTCAGGTTGTACCGAGTCTGATTCATGTCATGTTGGATCAAGCATATGTAAACCCTAGTCCGATCTGTTTGAATTTCGTGCCGCATTTTGTGTCAATCCCGTTGCTTAATCAGGTCATGGATATGTGACCTGAACTCGCTTATTCCGTGTCGAGTTCATGTCGTGTTATTCAAGTTATACTTAGTTGGATTTATGTCATGTTGAATATAAATGGATTTCACAAAAAAAAGGATCAATAATCTTCAAATCATAGTTTGATCTGATTGAATTCAGTATCGTATTTTGTGTCAACCCAATTACCTAACCGGGTCATCAATATATGACATGAACCCGCTTATTTTGTGTCTAATTCATGTCGCGTTGTGGGGTCGTCCGCTTTTTGCCGGCTATGCACAAATACTAGTAAACTACATTATACACCCTTTGTTTTATGTACTATATAATGAAATAAATATGTTAGGTATATGTATCACAATCGGTGATATATATACACACTACAATTGTTGAATATGTAATATATAAAACTTAAACTATATGTACCTTCTTGTTGTTGGTGTATGAACCCTACAGTAGATGAATATCTAAACTAATTCGTGACAATCATTAATTATGGATGTATTTATACTATTATACGACTCTTTACATTGTTGGATATAGTGCATAATGTACCATACAAATAACCCATAACACTTAGATCAAATGGTAAGGGATTGTTATGACAATCTAATTTAATCAAAGGATTCAAGTCCCTATAAATGCATCAGTATTAAAACTTAGAGGAAGAGCTTGCCTAATGGTTCTACCGGGCTCGATTTCAAACTTGGTGATAAAAACCGAAAAAATGTATCATACAAAGAGTACATTGTACTCCCTATAATATCTATCAAAGACCAGTCCAAAGTTAACAGATCCTTAAGCTTAGGGAAGGCATTTTTTTAAGGATTTGTACAATGAAGTCCAATTGTACAAGGATTAACAATTGGTCTATTATGAATTTTATATGTGTTGCATTTAATTAAAGTTGGAATTAATTTGAAGCGAATCCTTATACCTTATGATATGAGATATCTACCAAACTTAATGAACATAGAGGTATGATAACCTCATATGCGATAGGGGGAACATTTCTACATACCATGACTATATGCCAAAAAAATAGAGGGGTCTATCACTTTTGAACAGTGTACTCTCGCTTTTTACCAACAAAATCACGTTTGCGTCCTTGTGAGGGGTGAGTCCTTATCGATATTGTTTTCTCCTCACATGTATGGGGAATTAACTTCTCATTAACATATCGTTTTCATAAGGTATGAAAGAGTTGAATAAACGATTGAGCAAGTGGAGAACTTTGTTGCTGTAATACTTATGTCTAGATGATAGTTAGCTTAATTGATAAATTCGTTGAAAAGTTGTCACCACGATAAATGTTTGAATTTCATATATTACATATCCATTTCCACCACCTTAAAGACCAAAATAAAGTTGATATGATAGATTACGAGTTTATCACCATTCAAGCTCGACCTATTTACTACCAAATTTACTTTTTATACTCGAATCAGACCTGTCATGCTGGTAACAAGCTATTGCGTATATCAGAGAGTCTATCCAAAGCGCATCAAAAATAGCGATTGCGAGGGCCCATATTTGTAGTAGTGAAGCCCAAAAGAACAACACTTATAGGCAGGCCCACCTTAGCACATATACAAAGAAGGCTTTCATTTGATCATTAATAACACTGACCGCCAATTTTTTGCCCCAAAATCAAAATTAGGGCAAAATTGATTTTCCCCAAATTCACAATTCATAATTAAAACCACCCTAATTATCCAATTCATAATCCAAATTCCCCCAATTTGTTTCCATAAGTTCAATTCGTAATCTAATTGGTTGAAAGTTTTGATTTTTAATTGGATTTTTTTGATTGAGAATTTTTAATTGAGAATTAGGGTTTGAAATAATGGGGAAGAGGAAAGAGAGAAGATTAGCAGCGAAGATTGGTGCTGGTCGCAGGGTTAAGCTCGATCTTTTCGCCGAACCCTCTGGTAATCATTCTTAATTTGTTTATTTTTCTAGGGTTTTTGAATTTTTATTGCTTAAATTAGAAATTAGATTTTTTGAATTTGTTGGATTTTTAGCTTGATTTTTAGTTTGGAATCATTGGTAGTTTATATTTTTGGAAAGATTTTGTTTTTATGATGAATGTAACTTAGATGAGCTTGAATTAGTGGATTGTTGTGATTTATTCAATATTGGGAGGTTGTAGTTATGATATTTTGTGATTAAGTGATAAAAGAAGTGTAATTTAATGTTGATTTAATAAAGAAAAAAATGGGTTTTGGTTATTTTAAGGGTTTATGATGAATGATTGATGATGATGCTTCAGTTGGTTGGAGATTACACATTATATAGCTGAAAAGAACAAAACTTTGGAATATTTGATGGTATATTGGACTTGGAAGGAGTTGAAGTAATGATGTGTTGTGTTTTAATTACTTTTCCTAATGCGAACCGGGGTGGTCGATACAACAATGTATTGCTACCTGAAAGCTGTGTTCCTAACGAGCCAGAGATTGAGTGTGTAGTTGTGTAATTGTGTTTAGGATTTGTAGTTAGCGTAACAACGTGGGAAATTTAGCTGTGCTAGATCTATAGCTGAAGCTCTCTCATGTTTGGAATCCGTCCTTTCATTAGTTATGCTATGTATGTTCGATTCATAGTTTTTTTGTGAAGGCGGGGTGAAGGGGAAGGTGAATTTAATTATGTTTTACACTATTATTGTCGTAATCAATCTATTTTATAGTCAAAGAGATGTGAAGTTCCAGGTATTGGTTACATGTTTAATTCTCGAGAAATAGAAGAAATTTGTTATGTGTTGTTCGCTTCTGGTATTTTTGTCTTTGCGGTTAGCTGCAATTCCATCTCTGCCGTAAGACATCAAAACCACCTTATTACAGTTTTAACTCTCCCAATGGTTGTCTTACATAATTGAATTTTGGTTTATTTCCTTTTTATCTTGTGGAGAATTATATATTTTACATGATTGTACCTTTAAAGTTTGAAGAGATAGTTAGGTTCGCAACTGTTGAAGTTTGTTTAGCACTTGCAGGCAGCATTTTATTATCCAGATAGATTTTGCTCATGGTGTTTTTATGACTTTTTATTTATTAGGAGATCTGGGTGGCCCTTCTACTAAAGATGAAGGTGGAGAGGATATGGATGCCAAAATCGATCCAGAGTTACCTGATTCACCCTCTTCTTCAGGTGGGTTCTGTCGGATTTCTTCAAAAGGATTTTGTAGAGAAGGCATGAGTAGAGGGCATTGTCTTCATGGAAACATGGATATTTGATATAAGAAATATTGCTTTCCCTTCCAAGTATCTGTTTTCAGAATGTAGAGTGGCTGTGGTGCTGGGAACATCCATTGGTGAGATCTGCCTTGCCCTGCCACAGTGATATAATGAATGTCTTCCTACTTGTAACGCTGTCTCTGGCAGCTCTGTGGCATTCTGGTGAACTCAACGGGAAATATTTCTTCGGTTCGTATACCTCTTACTTCATGAGTATCAAGCGTTGCTGACATTTCTTGATGTGTATCAGGTTGGTCGCTGATGGATTATAAGCGTTCTTAACCAAGCCCCTCACTTCATTCCTCACTTAGCACTTGAATTTTCTCTACTTCCTACGTGTCCATCTTGTGCTTCAATGTATTCATTTCTGCTACCGAAAAGAGCGATATACAAGTAACTAATTTTGTGAATCTTCTATTTCAGGTCAACAAAAAGAGAATCCTCTATCCCTGCTTGGGCAATATAGCGATGATGAATTAGATGATGTGTCAAATAAAACAGCTGATGTACTAAATAAAACAGTCGGTGAATTGAGTGATGATAAACAGGTAATGTCAACTAGTAGCTTTGCTTGCTCACATATGCCTTTGGGGTTAATCTATACTTCTGGATCAATTTTAGACATTGTAAGGCCCTATCATTTACTGATAGCCCCCCCTCCCCCCGTAATAAATGGCACCTCATGTAGGGCCCGTTCTCTACACTGTTTTGTTTTGCTATTTTTTGTTTCTGATTTTGTTTTTTCTGAACTTTTTTGTTTTAGTATATTTTTATACCTTACTTTTCTAATTTTTTTGGAACTTTTCTGAAAATAAATTAAAAAACGGTGTAGAGAACAGGCCCATAATAGTTATATCAACTTGTCAGCGACTGTGATATCATTCTTTGATTATTAGCCTCCATTATAGACATACTTGCATTATGTTCGAATGACATGGGTGTTTAACTGTGAAATAGACATCTGGATGGTGTCTGGTTACCTTTTTTGATCTTTTTGAATAGGTCAGCTTGACATGTTCTAGTGTCATGCTGACTCTTGCGTGCTCATTCTACTTTTAACAGGCTAAAGGATCTGCCAGTGAACAACTTGAAGAGGGGGAAATTGGTGGAAGTGAAGAAATTTCTTCTCAAAAGGCTGACAATCAGGATCTGGAAAGAGATTCTGCCTCAGCAACTGCTTCACTAATAGTGGGGGCCAATGCTGTAACGAGTAACACTTTAGATGAGAAACATCATGAAGTTGACATAGAGAAAGAAGATCCTCCTCCTTTGGCTTCTGATACCCAAACTGCTGGAGGTGTTAATTCGAGCTGGAAAATGGTTTTACATGAAGAGAGTAACAGATATTATTATTGGAACACTGATACTGGGGAAACTTCATGGGAAGTGCCTGATGGTTTGGTTCAGGGAACTGCGCTGACCTCTGAACTTGAAACTTTGGGGAGTGAGATTATAATGAGCGCTGCGGAAGATATAAATGGTGCTGCTGCTTCTGAAGTAAAGTTGGGTGATATGTCAGCCACACATGGTGTAGGTTATACAAATGGAATTTCTGATGTGAAGGCATATTATGAACAAGGTGCTCAGGAAAGTCAATATGGTGTGCATTGCGAAACTGGAAATAGCTCCTCCATGGCTGGTGTCTTGCCTTATGAAACCTCTTCTTATTCTCTTTCTGAGCTATATAATACTGGTGTTTTGGGTTTAAGCGCGGGTAGCTATGAGGTGGACGGGCATAGTGTTATAAGCAGTGAGCAAGGTGCACTTGATCTTCCTTCACATCTCATGAAACGCAGTGAAGCGTTGCTGGAGAAACTGAAGCCACTTCAAAGGTGCAGTACATGTCTAGATGTTTGCCTAGCTGTAGAAATCTTCTTCATTTGCGCTTTTCCTGCCCCCCCCCCCTCTCCTCCTCAACGTGATCAATTTTTCTTACTGAATGGATTTGTTAATTCTTCCTTGTCTGTTTGTTTCAGGTTTGGAATTGACTCTGATGTACATGTTTGGTCGTCAAGATACATGGTGGAACTTGAGGTTCGGCTTTCTGATATTAGGGCTCTCTTACCATACGGGTCTTCTTTGGATCCTTTTTGGATGCATTTGGAAAGACAGCTCAGTCAACTTGAAAATGCTATTAGCATTGAAACTGAGAACCACAATAAAATTAGTGGATCACACTCTAACCCCACTGAAGGAAAGGAGGTAAAGCAGGAATACAGAGCTCAAGAAACTAAGGTAGACAGAGATTTGGCAAAGTTATCTCCTGCAAAATCATCTGATGTGGTGCATGATTTGGTTTCTTCAGCAGTAGTTCAGAATACCTTACAAGAAGAAGGTAATTGTGGTGGCAGCTTATCTGTGTCTCAAATCTCTGCTTGTGGCCCTAGTACAGATCCTCGTTTTGGGCAGGAAAGTGGAATAGAAGGCAATAGCACTGCAGTTCATGGAGTGGCAAGCCCAAAGCTTGAATATCAATCTGATGAAGATGTTGATATGGACATTGACATGGAAGTTGAAGCTCCAAGCCCTGCAGGGAACAGTGCAGGGAATATAGTAGGTCAGCTGGTGGCTTCGTCGGAACCATCAGTTCAGCCAACTTCTCCAATAGTAGAGCAGCCAGAGAGTGAATTCGTTATTCCACCTCCTCCAGAGGAGGAATGGATTCCCCCACCGCCACCCGATAATGAGGACATTCCTCCTCCCCCACCAGATGAGCCACCAGAGTTTTTATGTGCAGCACCACCCCCATCCGAGCCAGAGCCTGTGCAGTCTGTCAATAATGAACAGTACAATTTGACTTATGCAGAATCTAATGCAAATTATTATGGGGACACTTGTACAGTATCAGCGGGCAGTACTTTCTATGAGCATGCTGATGGAAGTCAAATGGCTGCCCTTAGTCTCCCAGTTTATTATGCAACGGTTCCAAATTCACATCTCACTGCTATGCTGAATACTGGTGATACTGCAGCGTTCTATGGCCTTCAGAATGGAGCACTGCCGATAGTCCCCATGGCTAATACCATAGGGTCTTCCAGTTTCCATGTTGTATCTGGTCATCTGAGTTATGAGCCTCTTTCTACCGGAGTGATTTCATCTACTGATGCAGAGGCATCTTCTGTGTCGAAGCATTTTGTTGACTCCGTAGCTCCGAGCTTTGAGACTGGTACAACCTCTATTCAAGCTTCTTCCGCATCTGTAGTGTCGGCTCCTGCAACTGTATTTACAAAAGAATATACGTCAGCTCTTCCTTCTACTGCTGCAAGTTCTGTTACTAGTACATCAGCTGCGGTTTCAGAAGCGTCAGCTGCTGTCTCAAAGGCTCAGCACAAAGGTAATCTTTTTAATCATATGATTGTCATGACAGCCATTTGTACTCCTATACTCCTATACTCCTATTGATATTGTGGTTTTCCATTTGTCCCTCGGTAGTTGAAGAAAAAAGAACTTTACAAAGAGGAATTAGTAGTAGAAATCACAGTTTTCGGCTCGTTGAATCTTTATCTAGGTTGGTTAAGGGATGGTATAAAAAATAGGAAAGCACATTTTTGGGCTTGTTGAATCTTTAATTTGTTTTCTCCAAATAAGGGGGGTGTGGCGGAGGGAAGAAAATGGAGTAATTGCCACTCCTGGTTCTTAATGTCTCACGTATAAAGATGCTTACACTACCTTCCCTACTCATTTATCTGTGATTGCGTCTTTGCTTGGAGCTTAGCAATCAGCTGTACACTAAGACCCCTTTGTCTCTCAATATCCTCAGGTCCACGGATGAAAAAGCCCAAAGTTTCTGTTGCTTCCTCGTTAAGGTCTAACAAGAAAGTTTCCAGCATGGTTGACAAGGTAAGCAATAGACATTTAACTTCTTTGTAAGGGTATGCTTCAGTTGTGGGCAATTGACATTGTTTTATTTATTTTGCATTATTAGTGGAAGGCAGCAAAAGAGGAATTACAGGAACAAGAAGAAGAAGAGCGTGAGACTCCCTTTGATATTTTAGAAAAGAAGAGACGACGAGAAATAGAGGTAAATTGATGAGAGCTCACTTGCCAATTTTGATATGTTGGGTGACATTCTTTAATAAGTTTTTGTTGGTTTAGTATATTACATTCAATAAGCTGTGGGTGTGGCTGCAGGCATGGCGTGCACAGCAGATTGCAAGTGGGGAGGCACAAGAAAATGCTAACTTCCAACCGCTTGGTGGTGACTGGTAAGCAGAACTTTATTGTCTGAGAGATAACAATGCTGTAACAATTTTGCAACTGTTGTTTTGGTATGATAGTCTACATGAACATCTAGTACTATAATAAGTTTTCAATCCCTTAACATGCGCACTAAGGTTCCCTTAAGCCAAGGCGCGATGTGGAGACGGCTCACTGCTGTGTTTTCGAATTTTTTTAAGTTTATATCATTATTCCCTGAATATTAAATGAAAATTTGCATTATATTTCAAAACTTGAAATTATGTTTTAATAACCTTTGGATTATATCATCTCTGAAGTATGTTTCTTATACAGTTATACCTTTCTGGAGTAATGTTATTTAAATAAGCTAAAAACAAACAGATCTAGTATTCAAAATTCTAGTCTGTACTCATGGTGCTGTAATTGCAGGCGTGAACGTGTGAAGCGCAGAAGAGCTAAGAAAGAAGCTTCTGTGGAGAAACCCTCAGACCCTCTTACTGAGGGAACCAAGCAACCGGATTTAAGTGACCTCTCTAAAGGTCTTCCTCTTGGGTGGCAGGTATATGATGTGGCTTGTATCATTTCATGGATTTATTCTTGTCTTGCAGCATTCAGCCAATTTATGTAAGTTGTGCCTTAAGTCATTTGCATCACCCTTCATTTAAGGTGGTTGGTCAGTTGTGTCTGTGCTGGAGTCTACAATTCTACCTCAGCATCATTTGCGGACCAAGTAGCATAAATGCATTTGTTCTAGTTGTTTCTGTTCTGAGTTCACTGAGCTTTGCTCTTTTGTATTAGGCTGAATAGCAACTACGACAGTAGTTACTGTATGCTACTTCAACTTGGGGCTGACTAAGAACCACTTGAATTGCAAATTTGACTTTTCCCTATTCTGTTGACATTACTATTTATCAACGCTAACTTCCAACACACAGTAGCCAGTAGGCGGTCTCAGCAAATGACCAACTCTGGGGAATCACTCCAAAACACTTCAGAAATAATTGTGGCTTTTATACTGCCACACTTATTACATCAGTAAACTGCTTCTCATCTCCAGAACCTAAACTGTTCAATGCACACACTAGGCTGTCTTGGCAAACTCCCGATTTCTAGTCACACTGAATTAATTCAGAACTAGTTTTATATGGCTTTTTTTTTTGCTACCATACAGCTCTTGCGCCGGAAATTGCCCCCTTCCCGTCACCTCCATACTGTAAAAGCTGCTCATAAGGAAAGGATATACCATATGGCTTAGCTGATCGTTTCTATACTGTAAAAGCTGCTCGTAAGGAAAGGATATACCATATGGCTTAGCTGATCGTGTAGTGGCACCTACGGCTATTTGTGAATTGCTATGTGCTTTATTATTCTCAGTGTGGATGGCTTTGTATGGGGACATCATGTTACTGATGCATTGTATTCCTTAGTGCTTTTGCTGTACTGCTTGTTAATAGTTTCCGATATGATTGCAGGCTGTATGGGATGATTCTTCGCGACAGGTTTATTACGCAAATCCCGTGACCTCAGAGACAAGCTGGACTAGACCAACGAAATGAAAGTTTTAAGAAAACCCCACAGTTCACTTTTTATGCTCGCTGTTATTACTGTAGCTCCATATTGTTTTTGTTGCTGTTCACTGTATATTGAGTTTTGTAGTCCATGGAGCTTCTCTGCAATCCTGAAGGCAATTTTCCACTTGCCTATTTTAATGCAAATATGTTAAATTATTTGGTGATTTCGATTCCTTTACCTGTTTTCTCAGACTAATATTAGACCCATATTACCATAATTTCAAAGTGATAGTTGGATTGAGTTAATAACATGAATGTCTCTAAAAGATAGGCAATATGGGTCTAGTATTAATATACCATAATTTCGAAGTGATAGTTGGATTGAGTTTATAACAATAACACCAACAATACCAATACATAATGTAATGAATCGAACCCGATTAACTCACATTTCACTTGTCTTTGCTATCTTTTTATGGGATACTTGAAGACTTTAAGTATTAATCACAACCCCCGCACTAAAGTTTATTAGTTTATTAATGAAACATAAACAATTCTCTAGCGTTCTGCCTATACTATGAAGTAAACTCGTTTAAAATCACTGAAGTGAATCAAAGTAAACTAAATTGAAAGGATTAGATAGAGCGTGAGGAAACTTAAAGAAATTAGAAAGATGTTTATTTTTTCGTTAAACAAATAATACCATATTAATCATTAACAATAATTATAGCGATAATAATAATTATTATTTAAATTGAACTTACATGGCTAGTAATAAGTCAATACCACAACAACAGTACAAAAAAAGAAAAAAAGAAAAAAAGAATGAGTGACAAAATTGAACAAGATGGAACAGGTATATGTGCGACTAGAAGGTTCACCATTTGACTTGCTTTACACTTGCAATAGTTTGCACAATGGTGAGTCCAAGCAGCACAACTGCGGCAAAGACGGATATTACTGCCCAGGGAGTACCAAAATAATCACGCCGCAACATGGCCTTCCACCTATTCCAAGGCCTTGTAGCGTATATCATGATCTCCTCAGATATGTCCGTAAAATCAGTCCCTTCAGTTGCTGTTTGTCGACTAATGCTGTTGAACAATCTTGTCACGTCGCCCTTGGACTCGAGCAAGTTCTGTATGACATCGTATTTCTCAAGTATTTCCACGTCCTCGGTTGTGTCGATCAAGGCATCCATGAAATATATGTAGTTGGTTATGTGGTGCTTATTCAGGTAATACTGTTCAAAAGCCATGAGATTTCTGAAGAATGTCTCAGTGCTTTCATCCAACTGAAGGTGAGGAATTTTAAGCACCCCATTAGCGAAACTTATGTCAGAGATCAAGGGCTTCTTAAATTTTGTCTTCTTAAAATGCATCCCAGCCTCTTGTAGTTGCGTTGCTGTCATAGGCTCACCATAGTCTTCTTTCTTCTTTCTTAAACAGCAGGAGAGCCGCACATCGAGGCAGCAGACGCTCACTTTGCCATCTTCTATGTTGCAAATACGAGATGGTAAGAATTTTCGTGCCCTACTGGTTTTGGTAGTAGTCAGTCCGTTATTCTGCTGTGGAAATGGCAGGCAGCACAACCACATGAGATGCACCAGATGCTTCACCTGACTATTGCTTCTAGGACATCTACTGGACAAATCTTCGATTCCCATCAAGTCCGTCCACTTAAACGGGACCAAGACCTTCAAGGTACAGTATGCAATCTCGCCCAAGGTTGGATAACTGTGGGTCTTACTTTCGAAGGTGAGCTCATACAAGCGTTCCAAAATGAAAAATGGCACTTGGTTTTCAAGTAGGATCAGATCTCGACAAATCTCAAATTGTGTCCTAATATTTGTGGCTATAGGGTCATTCACATGGTCATTTCTGACCCTCATGAAGAAGGCTCTCAAGGTGGTCGGGCTTTCTTCGGCTCCAGACGTGGTCAGCTCATCCTCAATAACCTTGCAAAAAAACTCGACTATGAAGGCGCCATCGATTAGTAGCATCTCCGTGAACGTCTCGTCGTTATCAAAGGGAATTTCGAGTCTTGGATAGCATTGTCTTGCACTTTGAATGTCATCTGATGATATTGCTGCCACATAGTTCTTTAGTAGCAAATTGTTACGATTACGGGAGATCAATGCACTGAAATACAATTCTTTGTACTGCTGCATCGGCTTCAAGGCTGGATTTTTTTCGTAATTAGCATTGTAGGGGCCAATCGCTACCCTTGAAGGCGTGTAGGCTTCGGTGTTCACTGCTCGCAGATTTTTTGGGATCTCGTAAATACAAGGAGTGTAAGATTGTTTGGTCACATTTTGAAGCTTTTCAGTAAGTTTGTCTGTCACGGTCACAACATGTGATTCATTTGATGAACTTGATTTAGAGCTCATGACCCTAGTTGCCTTCACAAGATCCTCACTGCTCTGCTATGAGAAAGGGAGTAAATTACAAATCTACGAACCAACAAAATAGAAATTAAAATTGATGTGGTGCTGAAATGATCGATATAGTACGAGATTGGAGAGCAAGAGTGATCTGAAATGATCTGATGGTAGTAGTCAGTCCGTTATTCTTCTGTGGTAGCTTTGAAATGATCGATATACTTTGCCAAACCACAGTTCTGAAGGCTATGGATGTGTTTCGTAAAACATTCCAAACATCTTATTTGATAAGCTAGGGTGCATGGTTTGACCAATATGTTAGCTAGCTTAAATATTAAGCTCGTTTGGTGACATTATTTTAATTGAATTTTAAATATTTGAAATAATGAGCTACATAAGTAAGCTTATTTAAATGTTTTAGTCATCTGAAAATTTCAGCTATCTTTTGAATTTTCACTTACCTTTTCAATCAATTGACTGAAAAAGCTGACTGAATGTGTAGATTCTGATATGTATTTCGGGTAGATGAAATGATATAGTGTCACCAAACAATTTCAAGGCAAAACTATATGAAATTTTAACCAAATAAGACACCATAATCAGGTCAAATAAGATGACTGAAATGACAAGTCAAATACAATTTGGTAATAACCCACAAGCTTATAATTATGTGAGAAATTCAAAGAAATCCAATTTCCCAATGGTTGAGAATGGTGTTAGAGTAACTGGGGTGTTAAATTGGTTAGAAATGTGAGCGGACTGATAGTAATTTATGCTTTCTATCGATTACACAATTTCTTTTTGCACAATATTTCTTTATTTTTATATAAACCCTTCATCTTCCTTCCTTTTCTCTTTTCTTGTTTCTTTTAATTTGATTATCAGGTGAGACTCCTTAATGTTACACAATATTTTTTAATATATTTTTACGCAGGTAAAGAAGACCTTAAACCGGGTCATGTTTATCTTACACCGATCTAATGTACACACAAAAGGTTTGACTCTTACAAGATGACTTAACCAAAAACAAAAAGTATGAAAAGTTAGAAAACTTCATTCATTTCCTATTTTTTTCACATAAGTAATAAAGAAAAAAAAAAGAAGTGTTTCTCTTTTGTTCATGAACCAATTGAATCATTCGTAAAGAAATAAATTTTACATGATACATAGGAATTTGAATATCGCCCCCTATTTTGACTACAAGTTATGAATATTCCTTAAAAAAAATTAAAAATGTTAAAAAACTACCCCATTTTTTTTAATTTTTTTCCCTAGAATTATATTTACTAAAATTGTATAATTACTCAATTTAATTTAATTACTCAAGTTAATAGTTAGTACAAGGTAAGCCTTCTCTGGTCATTTAACTCGTTGACAACCATAAATTAGTAGTCATAGCTCAAGTTATCTCCATTCTTGCAGATATTTTAAAAAATGGAAAGTAAGATGAATTTATTTACCGTTGTAAGCTTGGTACTCACCCTTTTTAATTGATAACTACTCCGTAAAACCCTTTCATATTTTCATGGGTCAATTTTTTTTTTTTGTAAAAAGCTATACAATTGATAATCGTATCACCCTACTTTTTTTTTTTTTTTTTTGATATAGTATCACCCTACTTTTTAAAAAAAAGTCAAACTCTAGAAAAACCACCCTCTATGTTTCGTGGTCTTTGGTCCTTTTTTTTTTTCTGATTGCCATTTGTATTTTAATATTTGTTTGTTGGCTGTAAATGTGAATGAGAATCTTTTATTCTGCATGATAGTTGCCTCTGGCAACTTGCAAGCATTGACCCTCAAGCACTAGGTGATCCTGGCCTGGTTCCAAAGCTACCATCAGATCGAGCAAGAAATGAAGAAAGAAACTAAGAATAATGTTCATGCAGACTTCTTTCTTATCTCGGCCTAGGTGCGAATGCGATAACTCACTAGTCACTACTACATGTTTGTATGTGCCTGAAGTTGAGATGCAAGAAAGACTCCAAAACAATACTCCTTTTGGATTCATTATAGTAATTTAGTTCATGTTCTCATCACTTGTTGAGATGGATTATTGACCTACAAATATCTCACAAACAAAACTTAATATTGTGAAGAATCTGTTCAAACAAATCTGATGATATGATCACTTTCATAAGTTTTAACATAGTAACGATTCTTTAAAATGTTAAATCATCAAGTAAAAAAAAAAAAATAATATAAAAACAGGTATTTATATAAAAAAGGGATAAAGTATATATGATATCTAGCATGATGAGTAAAAGAAGAAGGTAATGCATAAATAAAGGGAAGCAAGAGACAGTACCTGCAAGGCTGCAGCCTGAAACTGTTTTATGAAAGGTGCCGAGAGGAAAACTATGCGAAGGAACAAGTTCAACCGAGGTTTTTTTGAGCACTTCAATCATTCAATGGGCTCTTGCTGAAAGCTTGTCCGACTTCTTAGTCAACTTTTAATAATCACGAGTCACGACAAACCTTTATAACTTGTATAAGGGGTACTATTAAATTTAAGTGCACCCTCTTAATACGAAAATCAGGGATCTACCCATAAGTTTTACGGTCAATATTATTAGATAAAATCTATTTACATCAATTCTTCAAGTGTTGTTAGAGCGCCACAACTTTGTTCCTGGAGCATGGAAAACTATTATATATGTCTTAATCTAGCGTTTAATATATAGTTAATGATGCTATTTGTCCAACAAAAAAATTTGATGGTACCAGGCTAAGCTATGGAGGGGGGGTGAATAGAGACTTAATAGCCTTTAAAGAGAGACGACTCTAACTTTTTAGATTTAAAACCAATCTTGAGAGCAAGGTATAGACCGGGTCTCATAGATGGTCTTGCAGACTTATATGTATGAAAACTGATCAGAGACCAACGAAGAGACCGGTCTCTGATGCTCGTGAAGTACTGAACGTAGAAAATAATGCAAACAGTCAACACAAAGATTTACGTGGTTCGACCTCAAACTCGAGGTCTACGTCCACCCTCACTCTACTCTCAAAGAATTCACTAATTCAAAAGAGTACACTCGGGAACTTGTTCTACACTAAGAACAAGATCAGTAATCTACCA